>WURV02156053.1:0-16467 GCA_011762755.2 Epimenia babai
ATATCGTGATATTGATTATATTGCGTATCCTATTCACCTTGTATTAGATTATGTTTTGTTGAATAAACTTTCATACAAAGCACCAAAATGACGAGTTTCCAGGCTCCAGAATTAAATTAAGATAAACTTTACTATTGACGCAGCAATACAACTAACCAAAACTACCGGAAGACGGACGTTCTTCGGGCTTTATAAAGACGGAAAGAAAACTAGATAAACTGCACTACAAAACCAGTGTCGCTTGTAATTCCAAGTTCCATAATTATTGCAAAGTGTTTAGCTCCCCTTCCAAGACTTCAGAACGTACACATGATCTGTATAAAAATAAATGTCAGCCATATCATACACAGATAACAGTAAACTAGTAATCGAGGTAACACCTTGAGACCAATGATTCACACAAACAGTCGTATACAAGTATACTTCGTCAGGTGCAATCAGATGTATTTATAGTGTACTTGTCTACGACAGTTTGTATGAATCACAATCTGTCTGGAAGGTGTTGTCTTTTTGGTTTTACCTAATATTTACACTTAACTCGTGTCCACTCTTGACCTCTCAAGGTTTTATGTAGGCTGTATGAACATATCGAACAGGAGCGAATGATCCTCCATTTCTTTGGCTAGCTTATTTATCCACAATAGTTGATTGAAAAGTGTTAACAGCCAATCTGAGAGCACGCACCAATTATTATAATTGTATTCGCTTTCCTTTAGAAAGATATGTCGAGTAACTTAGTGCATAACAATAACGAAACACGCGAGAACAGGGGCAATAATATAATTCATCCGTAGTATGTGGAACATTATTTTGTAAACAAGACGACAAAATTAATATATAGTTAAATATGACGATAAATAACCACGCACCGATTTAGTACACAATTACAATTACTGCCTTGAGACTAAAGAAAAATCATAGCGACGTTTTATGGACGTTTTCTATCAAATGAATATCAGCAAAAATTACAATGCGGAACGATTCATTGATAACGATGTAAACTGTTGAACAAATCAGATGAAGATGAATCATTTGAAAGTGAGAAACTTAATCAGTGCTACAGTTAACAACAATTAAACTATGGGGTCCGGGAGTATTTTCTCCACAAGGGGGCACTATTTTGACAGTCCACCCGGAAGTGATTTTTGCAGTTTTACGGTTTTACGTTGTTGATACTCCGGTTATTCAATTATTGTTATCGAGAAAACGCTTCAATAATCAAAACGAGGGAAACGAGTCAAGTGACTATAGCATTCATATGACACGGGCCGATTTTTTTAACCTAACTCGTATTATCACAGTTATAATAACTATTTATTATTCCATGTCTAACACAGCCACGAGATACAACATCGAATGAAAATTAGAGGTATTTTGCAATAATACCGAATTTATTGACGCTAATATTTGTCCCACCATAATCGATCCATTTTTTGCCGTCATTACGGTACGTATGTTTGTCTGTCTGTATGTATGTAGCTATATATGTCTGTATTTATAGGTTAAAAACCAAGGTTAGCGTGTGGGCCAAACTTGGCCATAGTAATGTGGTTGACTTAAGACAATTTGATTAGCCTCACAAGGGCTGGAGGGAAAACACCTAGCATAGAAAAACCCAGAGTCTGGGCAGACAATTGCCCTTTTTCCATTCAGACAATTGCCCTTTTTCCATTCAGACAATTGCCGTTTTTCAATTCATGCCACTAGTTCCAAATGTCTACATACAGGCTACATATGTCACACACTCCGTAAAGTCCATGATAGCTCAATGGTTATTTACAATGAGATGACGACATAGTGGAGAAGTAAGCGGCACAGAGACCCATCTACAGAGCATCACAAACATAGCCACATCAGAGGGAAAAAGCCTTCACAGTGCCACACTGCAAGGGCTACCCAGACCCCTATGGGCACGGATGTTTAAGGCATTTTCAGCCCGAAAAAGGCCACAGGTATTATACTGGTTAGATCGGGAATTGTACCACGGACCCCTGGATTCAAAGTCAAACGCTCTAACTACTACACTAGATGTCTACCATCATTAAGGTAACAGTGAGAGAGAGAGAGAGAGAAATTTTTTGTTTCTTCCCGATTTTTGTAGCCTCTTTTTTGTAATTCTGCCTTTAACTGAATTAAACTAAAGGTATCATACACATTCTTCTTGTTAATTTTATCTCTTTTAGACAACGAAAGATATATGGAATACACAGGCGCAAAATCACTTCTGAGTGGAATGTAGAAAACAGGAAGTAAGGGCAGGTAATCTCCGGGACCCCATTAAAATAACGTGGTCTACTTACAATGTTCATTGACAAATAGAAAATACTACAAGGGAGGTAACTAGGCGATGAGATTTCCATTGGTCGTTTGAATGACGGGTATTTGTTAAGCAAGCCCACTATCGTGGAAATACAATCATTTTGAATCAATCAATCACGCCATCAATCAATCAATCAATCAAACAATCAATCAATCAAGGGGAGTAATAAAGTTAATGCAGCTTGAGCCTGTCTCGCGTTTTCACAGTTGAGCACTTGTTGACACTTGGTATCCAATGTAGACAATGTTTCTATCCATTACGTGCACCACGTAGAATACTGTAATAACAATGACTGGTGGGAGCACCGTACGTACACCGACGTACACCGTACGTACACCGTACGTACACCGTACGTACACCGTACGTACACCGTACGTACACCGTACGTACACCGTACGTACACCGAAGTGTAACAGGGAGTCAATTATCAGGATATTAGTGAACTATTGAAATTTATCGACAATCACTTGGACTACCATGATATAACTGGGTTCAGAGTGACTCATCGCCACACTATCATGTAGAGAACATTACAAATAACTTGAACATGTGCAGCACTAATTGATGATCATAGAACATGGCATTATTGTGCCTCGTAATGGCTTTCTATGCGAAACAGTATTAAGCGCAGATTTTTAATGGTGCCCGCAGATCTACGTCTGATAGAGGTTTAGTAGAATAACGGCTCACCAATAAATGTACAAGGTTCCATGAAAATTGAGAAAAAGTGAGGTAACGTTCAATGAAACAGGACAGAAAGTTCCATCAAAAGTACAGTTTGACGAAAATTGGTGGAAGAATAAACTAAAGGTGAAAAAGATTCCAGGAAAAGTGGGGCAAAGTTTCACAAAACACGCAGAAATAGTTCCACACAAAGTTAAAGAATGTTCCAAAAAAGTAATGGAAAGTTCTTTCATGAAAACTTAAAAGTTCTAGGAGAAGTGGGGGGGGGAACATTTATGAAAAGTGAAGGAAACTTCCATCATAATTGGGGGAAAATTCCACAAAAAGTGAGGAAAAGTTCCACAAAAAGTGAGGGAAAGTTCCACAAAAAGTGAGGGAAAGTTCCACAAAAAGTGAGGGAAAGTTCCACAAAAAGTGAGGAAAATTTCCACAAAAAGTGAGGGAAATTCCATGGAAAGTTAGGGAAAGTTCCTTGAAAAATGAGAGAAAGTTTACCAAATAGCGAGAAAAGCTTTAACAAAAAGTGGGATACGGTGTAACTCTGTACAAAAAGGAGTGACAAGAAATGGTGATATTAAACAGGAAGATAATTTCCAAGTCACCGGATAATGCCATTTTCTATCACTAATGAAACATATCGCTCTTATCGAAGATCAAAGTAGCTTGCTGCCTCAATCACAACCCACGCTGTATTCGGAAATGTTAATTGGATGGTGTATTAGGTTTGACCATAATTATGGTTCTAGGGAAAGAAATGCACAGGAAAAAACCTATACCCCTCATGGGACTCGAACCCACGACCCCCAGATAAACCAGCTGGTGCTCTACCAAGTGAGCACCAGACCATTAATGTGGGGGTCGTGGGTTCGAGTCCCATCAGGGGAATAGGTTTTTTCCTGTGCATTTCTCTCCGGCTAATTATAGAACCACATTGGCTATCCTAATAACCATCGCACATAAGGTTCTCATGGATGCGAAATGCAAGAATCCGGCGCGTAGTTATGATGGATGTACTGACTCACTAAACGGTGACCCAGGTACGAGAGCGGGCGCTCGATTCGGATTACCGTAGTTACCATCGACTGGAACGAGAAATTCTACGGAGAATATCGACGGAGGAAGTTGACAACAGTCTTCGGCTCGGTATAAACTGGCCAGACGACTTTCTGTAACACTGATCATTGATCAGTACAATGTCATTGATCAATGGTAACTCTAGAAATTAATACCTACAGAATTTCACCGTCTATTCCTGTTGCTACAGTGTACTAGTTCTGGTCGACCTATCGAATACGTGCTATTTCGATATTCAATCTATAAACGGGGTGTATAAATTATATAAACATTATCAGACGCCAAAAGCATGCGCAAAACAAATACAGGCATGCAACTATTTCATTTCTATGGCATTATTATGGCATTATTATGGCGTTATTATGGCGTTATTATGGCGTTACTATGGCGATACTAGTTACAGTAATATACAGTACAAATATAAACGAATCAAAAAATTTCAAACTAAATACATGCACCAACATTAGCATCAGTTATGTTGATATTTTCGCAACTCAATCCTGTCACCAAAAATGCGGATGAAACCAAAAATATCGGAGTTTAACGGCAGTCGCGAAATAATTGGACATACCTCACCGAATTAATTTTTTCAGACGTCTCCCTCACTCCAAATCAGATTATAATACAGACAGAGAATAGATTGTAGCTCAGCTTAATAAAGCAACGCTTTCCTAAAAGTCAAGGGCTGTGGCCTAAATAAGTTACATCTGGCCTTTAAGTCTACCAACAACGTTTATCATGATGAAAACCGGTTTAAAAGTCAGTCAGTTGTTGTCAGTGGTACATCAGTTCGGACAAAAGGTGGCATTTCTTGCAAGCGTACGAATTCGCAAAAGATAGATTTTTTCCCACAGGAACTACCCTATAAGACAATAATATTCTACTGCAAATCACGCTCAATATTTCAATATTAAAACCACTGCAGGTATGGCTGATTTTTTCAGCCAGGTATTTTGTAACTGCTGGATACCAATAGTGAATGACAGAGCATACCTCCTGTAAGCGACAGTAAATGATTTGAGCATACCTACTGTTAGCATTTTCAAACAAAAAAAGTTATGACACATTCACGATTTGATTCAATTATGAAAACGGATTCAACATTCCGGACCGAGTCCATCAGATGACAGGAGTTATATCGAACCATTATAAACATAAAAATGAAAATTTAGTTACAATATTCAAGAAACATGTATTTTCTTTTGAGTAAATCTCATGTGTACACATTACTTGATGGCATCATCGATATTGTTTGACTGTAGAGATTTTTTCCAGCAGAGATGCAACATGATTGAAAAATGTATCTAGCACTTAAAGTGAGCTTGCTTGACTTGTTAAATGTCCCTTTACAACAAGTCATATAGGAAGGCAGCTCTGGAACAAGCACTAGCATGCCCCCTCTACAACATGCCAACACAACATACACTCATCACAACATGCCCCTAACATGCTTCTCACAAGATGCTTTTCACATTACACACAGCACAAGTCACGACCCCAATATATGTTCCTCACAACCTGCCCCAATACATACTCCTCACAACCTGCCCACAACACACTGATCTTCACTGAAAATTCAATAAAAGCCCGTCAGATGAATGCATTTTTAGTAACAAATAGAAACAATTCAACTTCGGGAAAGAGGCAAAATTCACAAAAATACAACTACAGTATAGATGAATACCTTTTCATCTTGTTCTACACAAATAATCTAATAAACATATCAAATACACAAGTGATACCATGCAACGCGGTATCTTTACAGCTAGACATAATAACTACACCAGGTCATGTGTTTACCTTTTATGGCAAGTTATACATTATTAATTTATATCACAGAAATGTTATGGCTGTGTTCTCACTCGATCAGGAAAAACTGAGCGAACAAAGGAGAACTGAATATTTGAAACAATACAAAGTGGTACATAGAACAATAATACATACACAGAATCTGATGGTATGCTGTATCATAGTTAACGAATGTGTCACGATAAGAAGATATGATTGGCCGAAATTGCCTGCTCGAGAGCAATATCCAACTCAAACTTTGGACAGCGACAGCGTGCCTTTCCGTCTCTATGTTTTTGACAATGAGACGAGACTGTTAGCCATAGTTGTTAGCTAATTAACTAACATACAAGAATCTCGCGGCAAAATTTACAAATAAAATTTTATAGACCTTCAGGATTAAATGAAATCGATGTACCCTTACCTGTTGCAATACGCGTAGATTTTATTAACCATAACCATGTACACGTAAGTTGATGACATCATCAATATTGTTGTAAGTTAGGAAACTTATTACCAATTATTATGTTAAGCTAAACAACAAATTATTAACATGTACTGATGTACTGTGTTAGTTGTTAGTTATACCGGAAGTGTTCTGGTGATGTTCCACGATAGTCTTAGAGAAAACATTCGTTGACGTCTGACGCGTATCCTGCCATCTTTGAAGTCTAAACAAAAACGTAACTCATCCGAAAACAGGACTCATTTCCAATCCCGGTACGTCCATCCAGCATGTCCCTGTACCCAGCCTAACCTGTCGGGTATGTGTGTTGGCCCAAATAGGATGTGCACTGAGGGACGACAAGATCGATATCCCAGAGAAAAGATACGTTTATAATAGATATCATAAATGTTCGTATCTACTCCAGTTGCATTTCACCATTCTTGTTGACATCGTCGATTTCAGCGACCGTTGAAGAATTGATTGTGACGTGACGTACCAGTAGCCAGTAATTACACATATCCATTATCACTACGTTACTGATTGTCAAGATTTCCCAGACCCAGGTTTCCTCTTGCATTCGCTTTCCTCTTGATATCTCTTCCACCGCAACTCAAGTTTTTTCTATTGCGTCCAGTTCTGACCACCTCATGAAAATAATGACTGGCTTCCCACATGCCGATAAGACGCCGTTTTTTGAAGTCAGTTGTATGCATTGGCAATTTGTTTTTCTAACAGTGAAGTATACAGAGTACAGATTAGTGAAAGAATGCAAATTGGTCAACGTAAGAAACATACTCTGTTCTGACCATGTACCAAAGCCCAAGTAACCCTACGCGACTTGTACGTGAATTCTATCCATGATATTATGCTGTGTAATGAGCATTAAACCTATATTCAATGAACATTATTTGGACGAGTGAGTTGAAAATGGCTAAAAAGGTAGAATAAGTAACATTAAGATGCAGCCATGATGCTCATGGACGATGTCAAAAAAAATTAAGAGTATTTAGTCTAAATTTTCTTCTTTACAAATCAAAGAATTTTTTTATGAACAAACAATATAAGGGGGGATTAGGGTAAATAACCAAGTACTATACACCACCCTAGAGACAACCACCGGAAATATCAAAGTTCCTTTGATAAAAAGTTAAATAACCTCCCTTTACTCAGATGGAAATACCACAAACAATTCCAAACTAGACTAATATGGAGACAATGTTTGCCGAGAGCCAACCGTTTATGAGATGATGACACCCAGAACAAATGTGAATGAGACAAACTCATGGATAATTTTGACAGAGCCAGGGATTTTTTAGATTTATTATAAATACAATAACATCGAATCAACATACGGACGGACGGACGGACGGAGAGACTGACGAAAGGACTGACAGATGGTAGACATCGCTCGATTACAACAGTTCGCTGGAGCATTCGCTTAAGTCAGCTAGTGATGGAACAAAAGCAACCTGACAACTCATTGTGGGTCAGAGAACAGTAAACGATGCGCAGTTATTGATGGATATTTCATCTTCTGGATACATTATTGATGGATATTGTGTATTCTGGATGCATAATTGATGGATATTTTGTCTTCTGCATACATAATTTATAGATATTTTGTCTTCTGGATACATTTAGGATGGAAATTTTGTCTTCTGGATACATTTAGGATAGATATTTTGTCTTCTGGATACATTATTGATGGATATTGTGTCTTCTGGATATATTATTGATAGACATAATGTTTTCTGGATACATTATTGATGGATATTGTATCTTCTGGATACATTATTAATGGGTGTTGTGTCTTCTGGATATATTATTGATAGACATAATGTTTTCTGGATACATTATTCATGGATAAATGGCTTCGTGCAGCCTCAATTATTTAGAAGTATAACCGAGAACCTCCACAATGAATGTAAACATGTAAAGACATCACGACCGTCGGAGTAACAAAGAGTGAGAGGTTATTTCTGAAACAGCACCAAACGGACTGCACCTGACTAAGTATCTTGATAGCTCGTGTTAATCTCAAGGTCCGTTACTCAACTCAAGCAGCCGCCATGTTTTAATTCTTGCATTTTTATAACTTTATATAACTAACACGCAGTAACCCACAAGTCTGATATGTTTGATGGTCCATCGATACATTCGACATAATCAGGTAACAATCTACCAATCAGATCATATTAAGGTAATAATCTGGGAATAATCGGGCTATAATGAGGTGATATTCTGATAATAATACGATAATATTGAAGAGATATTCGGGTAATATTCAGGTGATAATACGGTGATATTTTGGCGAAATTTTGCTGATATTCAGGTAATAATCGGATACAAAGCCGAAATGCGTCACAGACTCGTAAATACACGCAGATGATTGATGCAGACGCTGATTACTGGCGAATATTGGCGCGATTCCATCCGTTCGGAGCAACCACTGCTGAGCTGCTGGCGTGGTGGATGCGATTCGGCAGGTGAAATCACCGGCTATACCGGTCAACACACGCGACCGTTGCCGTGGGAGCAGTAGCGATTTATTATCAGCGACCTTACGTTATATGGTCTACTTTGAGTAAAACGATTGGCTGCGATAACGCGGTTACCGAGAGCGACGATAATCCGCGGATCGCTCGGTGACGGCGCGTCGGTTGAGCGTTGGATCGTTGGTCGAGTGACGTGTTGGTCGAGGCAACGACGTGCCACGCGAGAGACGATGTCTGCACCGCGTGTCGTATTCGTGCAGTAAGGGTCGGTAATAAAATCTGAGGAGATAAGTGCCTGGCAAACACGGGTGGATCTAAGAACGCAAGTGACGAAAACGTACGAGCCGCAGGATCACTTCGAGGAGATGGAACGCCTGGGAATGTATTGCGTAATCACGGATGGGACAAACATCAGTGGTCGGTAGACAGGTACGTTGTGCGTGGCTCTACGGGCACATGGCGGCCTGAGTATCCCCGAAACCGTTAATCTCATAATGACAACGACAAACCCTCCCCCCACCACCCCCATCAATCTTCTGTAATAGCTATCACTTTACATGATAAAGGTGTCACATTCGACGAGACAGATGAATAAATAAAATGCCATCGATGGATGTTAAGTGGCGGATGCGCAAGTGGGACTGGTTTTTACTTCACCGTTGTCAGTATACCCAGTTGTCGGGGATTACACATACACGTCGTCAATCATTTACACTGTTAGTTGCTTCTTTGTTTCTTTACATGCACTGAACAACGGCAGCTATATGCTATTTGAGATTTGAGACCGACCGTAACAGTACTGGACTTTTGTGTTTCGGTTTGCCATAAGATTCGAAACGGACTGCATCGAAATGCTTCCGTATAAATGAAATCTGAAAGACTTCAAACGTTGATCAGTTATGGTACGATCACTGGCAATATCAGACTCTCAGGGGCCACGACCACATCTCGAATAACACACACGCACAACCTACGAATAGCGTTTTAATATCGTCTGAACGGTCAACCGGACTACAGAAGGGGGAGGGTTGGTCGTGGATCGCGGATCCATCACAAATTCTGCATCCACTGCTCATTCTCCTCGTCGTGTTTACCCTGGCGGTCAGCGAACATGTAGATCTCTCGTAACAGTTGTGGCATGTCATTCCGATCGATCTGAACCTTAAGGATCATCTTCGCGTGTTCGATGCTCGTTACGCGGATGTCGCACAAGAGACAAAGTAACTTCCCGAGCATCGGGCCGCCGCGGTAACGTTTTATCATCTCGTAATACTCGAGAGCTTCGACGTACACCTCCTGGATTTTCTCGACGCGCCGCGGATTGTGCAGTCCAGGTCGATCTGAAACAGCACGACGACGCACAGGGCATTACTCGATCTTTATTGAAAAAGAATATCTTTCAGTTCAATGGGTTAAATATAATAAGAAACCAATGAGGTGTCAAGGCATTCACCTGAATGTTGGGAAAAAGAATAAAGACGAAGAATAAAAGAAATATAATTAAAAAAGGTGAAAATCTAGAATGAAACAGCTTCTATGGAGCAATTACTCCACTGAATGGCACAGCTCTGCTCTGCGCTCAGTGATTCTTGCAAAGAGGATTTTTCAAGTAAAAATACAAACATCGCGGAAACTACCAAGAAATGCATGGATGACAACATCCTGAATACATCGAAAAAGACTAACCCAATGAATATATCTGCCAAGTAGCAAAGCTTTGTGCAGGGTGTATTTTGAGAACTAGATTTCTAAAGTGGAAATACAAAAATTGGCAGAATTGCCTCCCATTGCTGGGGTGACGATACTCTGAACAGATCGGAATAAAACCAACTCAAGGAAAATATCTGCTATAGGGCAAAGCTTCGTGCCACGTTGTATTTATGATAGTTTTTTAAATGCTAACGTCATATGGATGGATAAATGGATGGATGGACAGACGGATGACAAGGTCCGATCAGAATAGCTAAACAAAATTTTACTTTCACGTTTACTTTTTCACTCAGAAAAGTGGCTTTAAAATCAACATAGAAATGATAAAAACATGAAAATTAACTTGCAGAGCATGTCAAGGGCATGACACATGGAATGACACATGGTATGATACATGGTATGACACATGGTATGATACATGGTATGACACATGGTATGACACATGGTATGACACATGGTATGATACATGGTATGACACATGGTATGATACATGGTATGATACATGGTATGACACATGGTATGATACATGGTATGACACATGGTATGATACACGGTATGATACACGGTATGATACACGGTATGATACACGGTATGATACATGGTATGATACATGGTATGACACATGGTATGATACATGGTATGATACACGGTATGATACATGGTATGATACGTGGTATGATACATTGTATGAGGTATAGCGCAGGATATGGTATGGAGTACGGTAGCAGTAAGTTAGTATACCTGAGAATATCGAGATGGCCGTGAGCAAACCAAATTCGGCGTTGTCCACACCTAACTCAGTGACCTTTGGCATAAATTCAAAGATAAGATCCGCGTATCGTCCCATCCCTATTCCCTTCATAATGTCCAAGGTCAAGGGCATTCCATTAGCCATAACGATGCTGTGTGTAACGATATCGTAGCGGCGCGTTGATCGTAACGTCATCACTTCCGGTGTACACGCCTTAAACATGACAAACGGTTGGTTGATTCATTAAAATGGATGGTCGGCCATATTGTGGATGGCGATGGGTTCTTGGGTACGATAGATACGCTGATGACAGCGGAACCATCCGTTACTGGTAACGGCAAAACTATTTCCTAACTCATAGCAGTGAAACCATCTCTCACTGTGAATATAGCGAAACCATCTCTCACTGTGAATATAGCGAAACCATCTCTCACTGTGAATACAGCGAAACCATCTCTCACTGTGAATACAGTGAAACCATCTCTCACTGTGAATATAGCGAAACCATCTCTCGCTGTGAATACAGCGAAACCATCTCTCACTGTGAATACAGTGAAACCATCTATCACTGTGAATACAGTGAAACCATCTATCACTGTGAATACAGTGAAACCATCTCTCGCTGTGAATACAGTGAAACCATCTCTCACTGTGAATACAGTGAAACCATCTCTCACTGTGAAAACAGTGAAAACACTTAAGGGTAACAGCGAAGCGATATGTACGGCTGTATATCGAATAACACGTCTCATAATTTACCACGAAGACACTGAAACATGGTGCGCAGAGGACAATGTTTTAGTGCTACTCTATTGACAGTAGTAAACGTCAGTAAGACACATGATTCATGATTTATCGTCTCAGTACACCTTTTACATATTATATAACTCAGTCAAGACAAATCTTTACCACGATAATGTGTGAATACCTCGCGTATTTCATATATTGTTGGAAGTATGTATGTAGTTACAGGCCGATTACGGAGGTAATCGATGTCTAGGCCATTCATGGCCCTTTATAAAGTTAGCCTTTAAAAGTGTTTAACACAAACAAATTGATTGCATCACTTATAAGAGGTAGGTGAAAAATACCTACTGTCAAAAACCCACTGAGTCTGGGCAGACGATTGACTTTCTTCCTTGCACACCACTGGTTCCAAATGTCTACAGACACACTACATATGTCGCAACTCCACTATGTACCAGATAGTTGATCGTTATTCACAATGAGATGCTGACGCAGCGAGGAGGTATGTGACATAAAGACCATCCACAGAGCATCTAAAGCACAGCCACGTCTGAAGGGAAAAGCCCTAATGGAACCATGCTGCAAGGGCTACCCAGACCCACGAGGGCGCAAGGGTTTTAAAGCATTTTCTATCTAAAAAACGCCGCTGGCTAGAGCAGAAAGTGAACCAGGGGCCTCTGGCTTCAAAGTCAAGAACTCTAAACTCAAAAACTATTCCGGTTATCTCCCCTTATTAGGTTGTAAACCGAGCTAACAGTTATTGTTGCACCCTTGTACCAGCTCTAATAGATGCCAGGCCAGCAAGCACTTGACATTTTTACTTATTGACTTGCCCAAGGCATATCTAATGTCCTCGTACGGTTATGCATAAATGTGGCAGGAATAAATGTTACCATTTCATTTACTCATTCCAGTCAGTGAGGGTGACACTCACATAGCACCTACCTACCTCACGTCTTATAGCACCTACCTACCTGTCATCTTATAGCACCTACCTACCTGTCATCTTATAGCACCTACCTGTCATCTTATAGCATCTACCTACCTGTCGTCTTATAGGAGCTACCTACCTGTCGTCTAATAGGAGCTACCTACCTGTCGTCTTATAGCAGCTACCTACCTGTCGTCTTATAGCACCTACCTACCTGTCGTCATAAAGTACCTACCTACCTGTCGTCTTATAGTACCTACCTACCTGTCGTCATATAGTACCTACCTACCTGTCATCTTATAGCACCTACTTATCTGTCGTCTTATAGCACCTACCTGTCGTCATATAGTACCTACCTACCTGTCGTCTTATAGCACCTACCTACCAGTCGTCTTATAGCACCTACCTACCTGTCGTCTTATAGCACCTACCTACCTGTCGTCTTATAGCACCTACCTACCTGTCATCTTATAGCACCTACCTACCATTTAAATTATGCCCATGCCTGGCTGTTAAAAGAAGATAAGAGTTTTTATATAGAGTGAAAAAAAGCAATTATGTAGATCGCGGGTGTGCTACAGATAGTGATGGGAGTATCTGTTAATTTTACTGACAAGACAAAATATATTGAGAACAGGAAGTTATTGTTATTAATGTAGATTGTGGGTGTGTTACAGATAGTGATGGGAGTACCTGTTAATTTTACTGACAAGACAAAATATATTGAGAACAGGAAGTTATTGTAATTAATGTAGATTGTGGGTGTGTTACAGATAGTGATGGGAGTATCTGTTAAATGTTAGTGACAAAGCCTCATCATTTGCGGCATCCATGCGTCATTAGCGACGTAAGCTCACCCATGTCACTCGGATCAATATTGCTCTACACGAGGACGCCGGGCTGGGAAGTAACGATGAATTATAGATTGAACATTCTGAACAGCCGAACAAAAGTGGCGCGATGTACATTAGATGAGTGGAGAAGAAGCAACAATGGTTTCAAGGTTGACTGCGAAAGACGTTCTGTTCACGTCGTTTTATAATACGAGGGGATCTTGTGTAATGTTTACAAACACGTAAACCATATTAATGGGTTTTTGGAGTGTGCGTAAACATCATTAGAGAAATAAAAAAAATTAATCGGCAAATCCAGTCGTGATTCCTCGTTTTACCGTCTACCTCGGCGTTCGTGGAAAGGAAAATGCCAATATTGGTTGTAGATATGCCGTCCCTAATGAAACATTTGCAAATTAACGAACTGACAAAGAAATAAGAGACCTGTTTTTCAAGCGCCATATATATAAATGTCACACTGTGAATGGGCGCGGACATGCGGGTTTATGTGGTTATTGAGAAAAACAATGATGAACAAGTGTGCTTCTATACGAAATAACGCCAGTGAAACTTGGTTAATCCGTAATTAATTAATTAATTCAATTGTTCGACCTCTGAAATATTACCTTGATCAAGAAAATTAGGAAACTATTCGTTAAGAAAATTTCACATAATAATCTTATCTCATCGTGAGATAGAAGCCTTAACTGAGGAAAAAAGCAGTTACGTATTTTTACGCCTATAATGGACGTTTGGCATACGATTTCATACGTATAACGTTACAGCCATGCATAATTTTCTCATACATGTTACAGATGTTCTCATATAACCTAAACAATGTTTTTATGTCAGTAAACATACAACAAAATTCGCTGTAAATTGAATGGCAGCTTCTCGGTCATATTGCGCAGCCTGGGAGGAACTTAATTAAGAGAGAGACACATGAGAGATGTTTAGCAAGGTGGGTGTCACAACGGAGCAGCAGCGCACATCGCTGGTATTGAACTTCTGTTGAATATGATACATAAAACATTGTAAGGAGATGCCAACAATGGTGAAGTAACTCCCTAATGACGGATATGAACCGTTGATGAATGACAGCTGAACATGACAATTTCATTAGTGGATAGGCAATGACATGGGGTCGGTCAATGCCCGGTGCTAGCACCCATGCTATTAACTAGAAAACTGATAGTTTGAATATATTATAGTACCACCGGAACACTGACCTTGAGCAAGATAATCTGGTCATCTTTGGAAATCGCGAGGAATCCAGGTAAATTTTGAGCAAAATTAATAACGAGTTTAGTGACGAGGGTCGTGAACTCAGCCAGCTGGATCCAGAAAAGGCTGACGCTCGCGGATTTCCTGTTATTATCCGGATCTATGACCTGAAAAATTCACAGTCACAGGTGCAGCGGAACTGTACATCGGAATCATAGCCAGGGGGAAAGAATTCCCCTGTGGGATTCACGTGATGTGAATGGCAGTAGCCAATGTGGTTCTTTGAATAGCTGGAGAAAATGCACAGAAAAAACCGATACCTCCTGATGGGACTCAAACCCACGACCTCCAGATCACCAGTATGGTGCTATACCAGCTAAGCTACAGGGGCAAGCTTTCTCCTGTGCATCTAGGTATTCATAAAGATCCAGCCATTTGCATCAAAGGGCTGTGGACAAGAGAATACAATTAAATAATCAAATAATGGATAGATACTCAAATAATGGACACTCAAATAAAAAAAGGGAAAAGGTTTGGTGCTCCTATGTAATTAAATGTCACTTGCATATACAACATTGCCTCGTTATATCCCTAAGCTATTTCCACAACCCATTTCACGAGAAATCTTTCTCAATATTCAAGCACGAAAATCTTGCTCATTTCCTGTTGCGAAACACGCGGGGTAAAAATCCCTGGTTAGTGCCGGTTTCAACTTGCAACCTCTCGCGTGAAAGGTAGCGCTTCAAACCGCTGCACCAATGGCGCCAACTGATACTATAATGGATACTATAATGGATACCATCATCAATAAATAGCTACTATCCTTGACTAGGAGATGCTATCCAGAAATAGTAGATGCTAGTATCAATAGCAGATACTACAATTTAACACATAGTGATGTATTCTGTAATTTCTTAGTTACAATGGCATTAATAAAAAGATTATCAAGTCAACGTAGCAGTTTTGATTATTACCAGCAGACAGTTACATCTTATTTGAGCCTGTTAAGTACACACAGACAATGTACCCATCTCCAGTGTGTCCACACAGAACATGTACGCCATCGAGGACCTATCTTCCACTACCGCACTAACGGCTCCTGTAATGGACCTTCTCAACCAAGACAAAGCCAATGATATCTTGGTTATCTGGTTGCTAACCTGACAAGTAGTGATGCATTATTTATTGAATGGTTTCATTGTGTAAAGCAGTGATTTGAGCAGTTTTTCAAACGGAATTCAGTTTGCAGTCAGCTTAAGCTAGCATGATGGAGGGTGCTCAGCGCAGGAAGACACCAAGAATGTAAGACACAATCCATCGCAGACATCACATAGCTGTTGAAATCTACTGAGAGTTGTTATTATACCCAGCACATAGCTGTTGATATCTACTGAGAGTTGTTATTATACCCAGCACATAGCTGTTGATATCTACTGAGAGTTGTTATTATACCCAGCACATA
>WURV02156064.1:0-16464 GCA_011762755.2 Epimenia babai
GCCACGTGCATTCGAACAACTTAAGAAGAGCAGTGTGGTGGCCAGTCAGGGGTTCCAAATTACCTGGCCGCAAAAACTGACCCCTTTGAAACCGCCACCGCAACTCTTGCAATTCATGGGGCTTAGCCAGGAGCGAGCGCAGGCTGAGCTTATTTTTCTTGCTAAGGCCATTGCAGCGGCAAAGGGGCAAATGCGATCAGCAGCTGAAGCTTCCAAGGAGACTCGCGAGATTTCTATTCCGTTGCAAGGACAAACGATTGCCGGTAAATCGGCCTTCCCGCTCTTCATCCGTTCGAAAAGCTCACCGGCTAACAAAACCGTGTTGCATAGTTGGCTAAAACCCTATGCGGCTAGCGAGAGCGAATTTCCTCCGGCAAAAAATTTGCGCGCCATTTGGCTCCAAATTCACGGGAATGCGTCCGTGATTGACGGTGACTTCGGCGGAAAATCCCGCGATGCGCTTCAAATCGTGCTGCAAAATCGCATCCGGCTGGAAAACCACACGGCTTTCTCTCAGACCCTCCAGAGCTGGCTCAAAGAAGGTGGCGGCGATTTATCCGATGCGCTGATCACCCAAACAGCAGCCTTCTTCAATAAAAATGATAAGAAGCTTATTCGCCAAGGTGTTGAAGCGGTGCGGGAATCCCTCAAACAAGATCAGCCCTATATCAAAGGCAGCGAAATATTCATTCCTAAGGGCAGCTTGGATTCACCCAATGTGCGAAAGGTTCTCGCCAAAGGCGGTAAGGCCACACCATTGGGGAATTGGCTGAATTCCTTCGGCAACAAGGGGAAATCGCCTTTGAAGGAGCCTTATTTGGTTTGGCTGGCAAATCAATTGGGGCTAAGCGAAGCAGATGGAAATCCTCAACCTAGTTTGGAGACGCTTCGCGCCTTGAAATCTCGAAAACTCGAAGATGTTTTGGGCCAAACAACTGCGTCCAATCAAAGGTGGAGCCAACCATGACCGAACCCATGATTACGACTGAAAACCCTGCAGTCCGAATAGGGTTACTTCTGGGCGGGCTCTTGCTCTTGGCGCTGGGTGTTCAACAAATGCTTACAGGTTGGCACAAACGACCTTTGGGGCTTGAAGATGATGCCGCGGATCTACCCGTGATCGATTTGAGCGAGCCACAAAAAGAACCCGATCAATACAAGCTTTCTTTTGATGGTGGTTTGAATCGGTGGGTAATGGCATCGACGCGGGGCGATTCGGAAGAATCCTTACCTGCCGGTTTACCACAACCCCCTGCTTTTGAAGTACCGCGACGCGCTATGGATGGTGACCAGTGGCGGGACTTTTTTGAAGAGGCCCTGGCATCGGGTCAATTGAAATTGAGCGCGAGAGCCCTTCAGGGTTTGCGGTCCTTTGAAATTCAAAATGAGAGATTCTTTTCAAATTTGAAAAGTGATTATGTAAGAAAAGAAAGTAAAGAAGTAAAAGAAGATGTACGTGAAGAGGTCATTCCAGCAGAATTTAATCCTCAATCACGTGTTTTTAAATCCGATATGCTCGCTTGGCAAGCCGAAGTTAGGAGAGGACTTCGAGCGTCTAAGGTAGAGCGTGAAGGTTACCGGGTCAACTCAAGACACCCGCGGATTGACAGCAGGACGGCACTCATGTTTTCCAGCATCGCCCGCAATCGCGTGTTAAGCCCGGACTTTGGCAGGAAACGGCAGGACATATTGATTTATCTTCAAGTCCTTTGCAATTTCCACCAGGTGTATTTGAAGGTGGATGGTGTCACCGGTCCACAGACGAGAAAGAGCATGGAATCCTTCGCCTTCCTCGTGATGCCCGACAATAAGATGCGGGTGAAATATTTACAGTCATTGAATCCCTGGATTGGGTCATAGTCAGGTTTTTAGTTTAGGAAGGGGATGGTTTTCATGCCATTTTGGGTTCACTTTATCATTGGGGCGCTATTGTTTTTGGCGGGCGCGTGGCTTTTTTGGTTGGCCCTAAGAAATGGGAAGGCGCTGTCTTTTAGAGGATTATCCGGCGCAGCTCATTTGCAGGAACATTTACCAAAAGATCTTGGCAGCGGCTCCTTGAAGGCTACGGCGGCTAAAACCCCGCGTACAGCAAAAATGCGCAGCATATCGCTTTACACCGATCAAATTCTTGGGCTGCGGTTGGAAATCTACCATTCCGGGAATGTGAACTTTGATCACTGGGCTGGGAAAATTGCCAATAATATTTATATCAAAGCGAGTCATGTCCAGGATGCTCATGTAGAGGACGTACTCAAGCCTGCTTTAAAAGGCCAATACCAAGACATTATGAAGCTCGAAGACCTCTTTGCTTTGAGCTGGATTCGAGTCGTTGTCAATCCGGCACTGATGGATAATTTGCGCAAAGACCAGCGCAAAAGCATGACCGATTTAGCTGAAAAGTTGCGTGGTCTGATTTTAGAATCTCTATCCATTTGTGTGACGCCGACGGTTCTCGAGCAGTATCAACCCCATGTATCTCTTTGCGTCGATGATTTAGTGGGAACCACCAGCTTCGACTTGCGTTTTCAACCACTGCCACCGGCAAGATCGCAAACCGGTTTGGATTGCCAGGCGGCCATCGGTCTCAAACCCATTCAAGCGATTTCCACGGTTCCAGGCTTAGAAGAAACCCACTTGCGCGTGGCTGATAAAAGCTTGGATAGTCGCGCCTACGCACCTCTTTCAGAGCGTTTTGCCGAGCGTTTGGTGATCGGACCCAAAAGTTGGTGCCACTTGCGAACGACGGCTGATACCTTCGATGCCATGGTGACCTTGGGTTGGCGACCTTCTTATGATCGCCGCCATGCAGGGCAGCTCCAGGTTTTGGAATATAAGGGCTCGGATCAGCTCCTGGTTGAAATTCCCGGTTATGACGTAAAGCAGGTTTGCCGCAAGGGCTGGTATATCGAAATCCCAGCGGGTGAAGGCCCCCACACTATGGCTTATTTGTGGAGCAAGAAAGGCCAAGCCGAAGAAAATATCGGGACCCTGTTTGTGGCAAATCCTGTGCCGGATATAGGTTCACTACCTGGCGTGGAAGTCCTCCAGAATTTGGAATCAGCGATTGATGGTCCCGATGCTTTCGGTCAATTCATAGCCACCCAAATCTACCGAGCTTCCAAGCCTATGCGGCATGGTCCTGATATTAACTTTCTTCATGAGGATGATGGATTGGCTGTTCTGGATGCCCAGGAACGAAGGGTTTTCGGGCGGCTCACACCTGAAGCCGTATTGACCGAACAGGATCCGCTCCATTTCCGCATCAAAATGGTATTAGCGCCGCCTTTGTTCAAAAAGGTGAAAACCTGGTTTGGCAAAATTGCGACGCGACAAGGTGTCTTAACCCAAATTCTGAAAACCGTTAGGGATGAACCGCTTTATAAAGAGCTCTTTGCCCAGGTGATCAATTCCCTGAAGCCAGACGAGCGGCGACCAGGTCTTAGTTTGGATTTGGCCCAGGACAACCTCATTCCCAGAGGCACGGTGCTCATGCAGTTGTTACCGCTGCTTGAAAATGAACATCGCCGGGATATTTTTGGCGAAGTTCGCCTGGATGAGTGGCCGGAAGCTCGCGACATATCCGGCGTTTCTTGTAATCCCAAACGCAATTTTCTCATTGAATATCCCGCTGGCAATATCATGATGCGAACCAGTCGTTATCCACTTTATGGCATTTTGGCACCTCAGGTAGCCGGGTATATTTCCATATCACTTGAGGACCCGGGCGATTCTTCCTGTCGGTTGCTGGTGGAAAATGGATCCAATAGCGAGTTGCAGATTAGTGTCGGTGAAGAACAAGTTGACTATCGGAATGATTCCCATTCGCAAAAGCTCGCCACCAAGCGGCTTTCGCCGGACCAGGATTTGTCGGTCCCCGTTCCAGCTGGTTATGAGCATCAAGTGCGCATTGCTACCGAAAACAACGCATTGACCGTCATTATTTACCCCGAACCTGTACCTGAAATGAACGAAGCCGAATTTGTTCCCGCACCTGGCAAGTTGGAATTCTATGGCCTGGTCTTAGGACGACGCGCGGAAATCAGTCAATGGCAGGGAAGTGAATTTTCCAAACTGTGGCAGACCAGACCACGCGACGTGGAATTTGAACTGGAAGGGGTGAGTCGCATTACCGAAAATGGGTATATTGCGAGTGTTTTACGGGATGGCACCCAGCCGGAAATTCATTTTTTGGGCAACAAGGACGCCAATGTCAAAGAGGCACTTCACAATCGTCGTATTCAAGCCGGTACTCATACGCTTGAGGGCGGTGCCATCGGCCTATCGGCTCAAATATTTGAAGATGATGCACGCGATCAAGTCGTGGAATACCAACGCATTCCACTCGATCGCGTGCACCACGCCAAGGTGTTATTGGAAAACTTCACGGAACTATATTTTGATGAGGTCGCGGAATATCTTCCCGAAGGGGAACGGTTGCTCGAAATTGATCTTTTAAAATGTTTCCCCAATGAACCCAGTGACTTAGATCGTCATCTCTACTTGGTGAAAAGCCAATCCAAGCAGACACAAACCGAACGTGGTTGGGTGTTCCGCAAAGGCGGCGGGATTTCGCGAGTTGGCACCGGACCCAGATTGCAAACCATGGCTTTGAATGTGGATAAAGCCTTGGTCGGCCCCTTGGACATCAACCGCTATTACACCGTGGATTGGGAAGGTGGTACCAGAACCCCGCTTTCATTTGCCATTGAAAATCACCGGACCCAAGTGCGGCGTTACTTTGAAGATGGCTGGTTTGAGTTACGCCCTGGAATGCGCTACGCACCGGGCGGAAAATTAGCAGCTGAACCGAAAATCTTCGATGGTCGTGATCCCCAGTTTATGGTGACGCAACAAATGAAGCTCACCCACAATGCGCAAACCGTTCATACCCACAACCAACTGAATTTTGATCCCAGAGAGCTGTGTAACTATTTTGATAAAGATGCCTATCGATTGGGCTATCTACCTGAGGCAAAATCTTTTACGGTTCGCTCTGTGCTCCATCCTCGCATGGGATTGACACCGAAAACCGTCTACATGGTAGTGCCCAAAGGCAAAATGGCCGTTCTCGGCTCTCACGCTTTGGATTACGTCACATTACCCAAAGGCGCCAATATTTTGGTGCTTCCCGGTTTGGCCTTCCGCTTCTCGCAAGGACCTGCATATTACGGACCGATTGGTTAGGTTGCTCATGAGTTTACCCAATTTTCTCATTTACTGCTTATTTGCGGCCTATCTTTGGGGTGCCTGGCAGCTCTATCGAACGCGCTCCAAAAGAAGAGACGCTTACCCCGTCTTTTTGAAAAATGACGCTTACCCCGTCTTTTTGCTTGGCCTGGTGCCCGCATTCCTCCTGACGATGTTTGGAATGACCGTTGGTGCCAAACCTCTGCCCAAAAAACGCCTCATGGTTCATGGTTATCGGGTGGCTTTGCCTGACAAAGGCATTTATATGGGTTCGGATGGGATTGCTGATCAAATTCGCATTCACCATCGCATCAAGGGTCGGGAATGGTTCAGTCCCGGACTATTGCGATTGCAACCGCTTCAAGACGGTAGTTTGCAGCTCACGCAAAATGACCCTTTTTCACCCAATATGATTGTCTTTGACGGACGACCCCTGCGGGCCCTGCCGCTTAAGCCCAATACGAAGCACCGCCTCACTTTTGGTGGTTTGGGTCATCAGGTCACACCGGATAAAAGCGTCGTTTTGGAAATAGATGGCAATCGTCCGGTTTTCCAATTCCGGGGCCAGGTCTACCGACAAGGGTTTGTCAGAGAAGGGCTTGGTGGTTGGATTTTCAAACCCTATGGTGATGGCGTGTTGAGGCATTTGGCTGTGGGTCAACGCCTTCCTCTTCCGGGATTATCTATCTCCGCTAGCGAATTGCTACGGCAGTCAGCAGTTTTTCGCTACAAAGGCCGCTGGTGGTTTGCCGCTAATGATGCGGATATCCGCATCGATGGTCAATCCTTTCCCATAACTGCCAATATAAAATCCGGCACTTGGGTGTCGCTCGTCTCGCGTCAGTTGGGAAGTGGTCGCAAAACCTATCGATTTCAAGTGTCTACGGCCAAAAAACCGGATCTTCATGTCTTTTTTGCCTTTGAGCAAGATCAAAGACCGGTGTTTCCTCTCAGCGACGACCGGGATGCCGTGAACCAACGTTTGTGTCTGACGGCAACCGAGAGTCATTTCAGCAATACAAATGATATTTTGAACCCACAATTCCCGGCTGGTGGTGTGATGATCCACCGTGAGGGCGGTGGCTTCGTCTTCCGCGGCGAAATCATGACACCTGACAAACTTTACAGTGCTGGAAAAGCTGTTTTTAGCTTGGATCAACAACACCCGGAGCGACTGCTTGCGATGGCTTTTTTCGCTATCTTGTTTTTACTGGCGGTGTTTCTTGTGCCTCCCAGCTTAATTCGCCGCGAACCTTACATCGGTGTAGTGCTGAGCGGGGCGATTTTCCTGTTAGCGTTTCGCCAAGTGCTTGCGTTTCGGGCTTGGCAAGGACCACCGTTTAAAACCTCAGTCCTGTTTGATTCTCTTACAGCGCCCTACATCTTTATGTTGTTGATTCTGGCCTTAACCACGCGATTTGAACCCCAGGCTATGTTTCGACGCATCTTTGGAACAATTCACAATTTCTTTCGCCCGCGTAACCGCAAGCCCATAGGCCAAGCGCGAAGCCGGCACGGCAGTTCTTACTTGTTGGGATGCGCTGTATTCGGCGTCTTAATTTATAGCTTGTTGCCTCAACAGCTCGGACTACAATTCCCCAGTTTGATCGTCGGCTGCCTTTTATTGGCCTTTTTGGTCAATATGTTCGGCCATTTGGAAGGTCACCTATCCATGCATGCCGCCGGCGCACCTGGCTGGAAGCGCTGGCAACCATTTGTCGTATTTCTGGTGTTCTTCGTCATGTTGATCCTGCTGGCCCCCATGTTTGGAAGCCGCGAAGTCATTGCGATGCTGCCGGGAAGACCACGGCCGGATATCTTTATTCAAATCTTTCTCATCTTTACCGCAGCCTATTTTGCCTCCATTTGGGAGCGCGAAGCAGCATTGCGAGTTCCGCGACCCTGGGTGATTTTGCTGACCTTTTTTGCGACGGTCACGATCCCGCTTTTTCAGGGTGTGGTCTCTCATGACATGGGCTTTTTCCTCATGGCGGCCCCACCCGTAGTATTTGTCCTGATGTTGGCCACCTGGCATTTGGATGCCCGTTTGCGTGTCCTATTGGGCATGGTTGCTTTTGGCATCGTGGCGGGGATTTGGTTTATCAAAGCTGCTGTAATCAATTTGGATCAATTACCCATGCGGCGTGTGGCATTTTTCATCGATCCCCAAAGACTGAAAGCAGAATACTTCTTTGAATATCTCGCCCACCTCCCCATTCTGTGGGTCGGTGATCAGGGGTTCTTTGGCGGTGGATTTTTTACCGGTGATTGGTATCCAGCCTTGAGTGAAACCTCGGTCAACGACAATGTTGCATCCGTCTTTATTCAAGGTGAACTGGGCGGTTTGGGGACCTTGCTAACGATGTCCGTATTTCTGATGATGGCCTTTGCCATGATCGCCTTCCTGGCAGAAAAACGCCATGTTCGCGGCTTTCGAGTCTGGTTTCTTCTGGCCGTTGTCCTGACGATGGTTTGGACCTCGGCAACCATGTTTTTGGCTAATCTTGGCGTCTTTCCCTTAACTGGCAAGAACCTGCCGTTTTTGGGTATTGATTCACTCAATGATGTGGTCCGTTACGGACTTTTATTTGGATTCGGCATCCGCTATATGGACGCCACGAGGGAGGAATAAATGGACGCATTATTTGCCGAATTTAAAGCCACCATCCTTGAGATGAGCACGCGGCTTCAGCGTTGGGCTCGCAGTCTGCCGTTTCATATTGTCGGCGGCTTTGCAGCAGTTTTTATCCTTGGATTGTTGGTATTCCTCGCAGCATTATGGCCTCGCAGTACCCATCGAGCCGGAGAATGGGCGCCCTTGCTCAATGACGGTGGTTTGGGCATTGCCATTCGCAGCCAATACCAGGCCGAAACACGGCGTCTTCAACTAGCACTCGATCCCAGGGCGTTGGGGCAAGTCATTTCCAGCCGGGAACGGCAGCGATCCATCGCCGCCCATGTACGCCGTTTCAATCGACAATTGAGAAACCGGCGCTTCGATGCTAAATACATTCCCGGCGATAGTATTTTCCAAGTGGATATGGTGAATGTGGATGGGAAACGCCAGCCCAGAGTCAGTATCCGGGACCTTTCGCCTTACAACACGCATCCCCATCAGCTGCGCCAGGAACGATCTCTGGGTCCTATCTATTTAAGACCCGGAACTCGTCCGACACCCTTTATCTCCGATGGCTTTTTGGGTCTTTCCCTGGATCCTTTGGGTGATAAAACCGAAACCGTGGTTTTAAATCGCCCCGGGCTTTTCCACGCCCATCGCTTTCACTTGGTGGATACCTCTGGTCGAAGCGTGGCTACCATATGGAGTAGCGAAAATGGCGAAGAAGTCTTCATTCAGGGAGAATCGGGCCGAGGCGTTTTTGTAGAAAATAATGCGCCCCAAAGAGAGGGGACTCGTGGCCTGAAGGCTGGGGAAGTTGCAGAAATCGGCGGCCGTTTTTTTGAAGTTCGCATTGAAGCAGCACCCGTATTAGCCATCAGCACGGACCGGGGAAGTACCCAAAAGCGCATTTATCCTATGGGCGCCAATTTGCACATGGTGGGACCGGTTTCCTTAACAGGTCGACATCAATCTCTGGGCATTGAATACATGTTCCAGGAATACTTGGAAGGTATGCCTGAAGCCAATATCCCTCCCGGCGAACTTTGGCTGACCATCGATCCGGGATTACAGGGATTATGGGTGGCCGGGATGGCCAGGCTTGCTGAAAACGATTCAGAAATTCAACAAGCCTCCGGTCTTTTCATGGATGCAACCACCGGTTCCATTCTGGCAATGGCAGCAGAACCCCAGCCTTATGATCCGGGTGATTCAGATCGTGTGTTGCGCATGTTGGACCGCCGAGAAGAACGCTTTGCCAATCATGGATGTTTCCGACGACATGTCGTCGGATCTGTGACAAAACCCTTCTTTGGGTTTATGGCACTTCACCTGGACGCCCAGTGGGAGTCCCTTAAGATCGATGTAACCGGAAGCAGTTCTGAAACACTTTTTGGCCATCGTCTTTACGGAACCCGCGGCAAATCGATGGTGTTCAAACGGAACCAGATCGATTTCGGTACTTATCTCAGCCAAAGTGATAATGCCTTCCAACATTCCATGGGTTTGCTCCTGCTTTCAGGAATAACCGATTTTTCAGAAATACCCAGACCCTGGCTACAAAAATCATCCAAGCGCGGCTTGATTTTAAAGCCGACCGCCAACACCGGCGACCATTTAGAATTAGGAAGTTTGGGCAAAAGGGGAAGGGATAGCTTGACCGTTTCTCGCGATCATCCCGTTGCCCAAGCCGCTCGCATCCTTTTTGATGTGGAGACAGCACCACCTGGCAAAGTAACTCATGATCGAGACCTAGGTATCTATGATGGACTGCTCCCCATGGCTGAATCCATGTTGATGCGTCACCATCCACGACTCACCGAACCGGGCGAAGTTCTCAAAAGGCGGTCAGTGGTATGTGCACCTGAAACACCGCGTCTTGCTTTGGAAGCGATTACTAATACAAAAGACGGCTCCGCCTTGCTTTATGGCGGTAAATTCAACCGTTGGACTGATGTGAAGCTCTGCGAAGCATTTAGTCGCATTACGACGGGGCGAAAGACCAAGGCCAATTTAATTTACCAATATCGAGACACACTCAACGATGGCGCCATGGTTCAAGTCGTGAGTGAAGCGCCTGAGTTTCAAGTTCCCCAAGAAATCTCTGACCTAAATGTCTTTCACAGCATGCGTCAACATTTAGCCGAAGTCGTACGCACCGGCACCGCGCGGAAAATTCAGCCAGGGGTGCGCTCGATACAGGGAAAAGTTGGTAGCGAGAACTTCCGGATCTTTGCAAAGACCGGAACGATTGACGATGGTGAAGGTTCCGATTCGCGTTTATTTGTGGCGACTTTTGGTTTGTGGAACACCGGTGAGAACCAGTTCCAGGGAAAAGCCTACACCTTCTGTTTGTACCTGCGAAATGCCAAAGACGAGGAAGGCATTTTGAGATTTATTGCTGGTGAATTGCCCAAATGGTGGGCGTATTTGCAAACGACTGAGAACCGCTGAGGACTATGATGGATTTACGATTTCTTACCTTGCCCAAATTTGATGGCAAAATCTTAAAGCCTTTGCAAAACCCATTGGCCACAGGTGGTGCGGCAGCGCACGCTTGGGAGGAAAATGCCAGTGAAGGCCCCTATCGGCCGGTCTTTCGAAAAGTGCGGGAAATCCTTGAGAGCCAAGGGGAAACCGTTTTGAAACTTGCCAGACTTGAGCATGGCAACATCAACCGGTTCGGTAACCAACTCTACCGAGTCGATGCTTCTCGCAATCAATACTTCCTTAAGATATTGGGAGAAAAACCGGGAAATCGGCGCGAAATATTTGTCTGGAAGATCCTCGGCTATGACAAAGACGGCATGCGCAAAGGCGGTTCTTGGATAAAAGGTTTGCCGGCAAAAGTTTTCCCCATGGCACCTTTCAACGCCATCTTAACCCAATATTACCCCGGTCAGATCCGCACCATTGCTGGTGGCGCGTACGAATTTCCTCTAGTAATGGCCTTAGTGCTTTACTTGGACGAAACGCTACGTGGCCTGCATGATCAGGGCATGCTTTTCATGGACCTTTGCCCTGATAATATCCTTTACAAAGAAGCTGATCCCAATCGACCCATGCTGTTTTTCTTGACGGATATGGGCAGTGTGAAAGCGATCTCGCATTTTGTAAGCGAAGGGGAAAATTGGCGTCAATGGCAGGCCTTGGCGACGCCGGACAGGGTGACTCGAGCAGAAGTGGAACCGCCCCCCGAGCTCTTTCCGCAGCCGCAACCCCAAAAAACCGAAGATCACCCGGGTTATGACGATCACACCTTGGCTCGAACAGCGCTGCTTTTATGCGGTTTTGGCAGAAGCAATCACATTGGCGAATTAGATCTATCCGGGTTTGGGGAACAGTTCAATATGGAACAACCTTTTCAAGCTCGGCAATCAGAAATGGCGGCTTTTTTGAATCTCTTGAAAGCACCTCTTCGGGGTCAACCCATTCAGCGGAAAAAGCTCAGCGAGTTATTCTGTCAATTCTTTAGAAATCGGGCCGAATTTGCGAGTAAGCATATCGATGATGAAGCGATGCGAGACCAATGGGAAAAGGGAATTCTCCAGAAAATCACGCGCTATAAAATGGTACTTGATTCTTCAAGTAAAGAAACCTTACCTCAGGAAATAAAGCGTGAATTCAGTAATGCGACAAATGGAGCTTCCTTATCTGTAACTGAAGAGCTACGGCAATATAATGCGATGTGCGATGCGATCCTTGCGGGGCAATTGGAAGACGCGATTGAGTTGTTGTCTCAATTGAAAGATGGCTCCCTACGGGAGTTCAGTCCTACCGCAAAATATGCCATGGATTATCACGGTAAGGTTGCGCGTGCCTTGTGCCGGGAAAATGGGTTGCGTATACCTACCGGGAAGCTTGTGTTTTCATCGGATTTACGTGAAGAAATTCCTGAAAGTGAAACCCTTGCCGCACTTCGGCGTGGGCAAATCAATCGGTTCGGTGTGCTGGTTAGGAGAATGGGAACATGATGCGCAAAGCTTATTTTTGGGGTCTGTTGTGTGTCTTTCTGGCACCCATCCTTTTCCATTTTAAATTAAAACCAACCTTGCGTTCCTCACTCGAGGATTCGCGAGCGATTTTCCTGGCTACCCCTTTAGAATCAGTTCAGGGGGCGCAGGCTGGTGAAAGAGTCGCGCGGCAGGTCCAATTGGAAGATGTGGTTTATGACGTTGTGCGCGGCGATTCCTGGTGGTCGATTGCGCAGCGATTCCGTATCCGCGATGTGAGTGCATTGACCGAGGCTAATAAGGACATTACCTTAGTGCCTGGTGCGAAGATCAGAATTCCGGCCAAATTGCTGGAGGTCCAGCCATGAGGAGCTTCCTTTACGGTCGATACGATGTCTTGCGCGGTGCTAGGGGCTATGAAGTTTTTGCTTCTGACCGTGGCTTGAACAGTGAACTGATTCGGCAACTCACGCCGTGTTTTTCAACGGAAGATCCCCACTTCAGCATGTTACAAACGCTGGGCGAATTTTACGTTTATTTTCCTGCAGGCCATGGTGAGTGGGTCTTTGGTGTGGGGAATGTGGAAGAGCGGGGTGATTATTTCTACTACATGCTTCATGGTGTGGTTCTCAACGATAAAGAGCGGCAACATCTTGGCTACAATCCCTTTCGGCTCGCGCCCTATTTGAACCCGTTGGTAGGTGATGCGCGCGTCTTGCCCGAACTTCCGGCCGGCATGCTGCAGCAGGCATCACAGGGGCATGGACTCTTGCAGAGCCTGAAAAGTCTCGAAAAGGATCAGGAGGGCATCGCTGCCTATGCTGTCGGCCTTTTGCTCGATCAATTATTGCGCTTGAACAGTCAAAAACAGGGAGGCAGGCTAGTCTATACCTATCATCCCAATATGGATGCAGCGGTTTGGCATCTTCTTTTTGAACTGTTACCGGCCACGTGGCGTGCGCAATTATCGATTTCCACTTTGGATGTCTTCCTCAAACTACCAACCCTCATTCAAGGCAGTTTTCAGGACTCCGGTTCTCAGGAAGGTCAGATCGTCTATCTCGATCTTGCCAAGCCGGAGCCCACGCCCGTCGGATTCTTCCTTCGCGAGATGAAATCACTCGAAGATGCTGCCAAACAGCAACGCTTGGATATGCTTGAAGCATTGCAAAAAGATGCTTTTGAACAAAATGCCTCAGCCGATGAATATGCCAACCATCTCGCGGCAATCACCAAGGCTTTGGTAAGACCGTCTCTGCGAACTATGCAACGGTGGCAAGCCATTGCGGCGGGAAGGCATCTCTTTGCTTGGAAAGCTCACTATCTCATCCAAGTATGGGATCGCTTAGGAGAGGAAACAGCCTATTTTCCCAAATTGGCAACCGCCATGGTCTCGAGTATGCAACAGGATTATCAACGTCTGGAACCTCACGTGTCCGAAGAAGAGGATGCGCGATTGAGAAGCCATTTAAATCGTTTAATTCTGCATGTGGAAGGCTTGAACAAACGGGAACTCATTTTACTTGTATTGGGATCTCCCAATCTCGCTGCTGATTTTTTTCCCAAGATAGATGACCAAAGCCTGGTGAATGCTATGTGGCGGGAAACTCTTGATGGAGCTATGTTCGAAAGTCTGCTGCGAAATCGCCTACGCTTCAGACCTTCCTGGAGTGAAGCGCTTGACGGTCTTTGGAGCCATCCGCAAATGGCTCGAATATCACCGGCGCTTTTAGCGCAGATTTTTGACTTACTGATTAAGTGGAAGACGCGATATGCCATCCAACAAATCTTGGAACATGGTTTTGCCAACGATCCTCATGGCTTTAACGAGTTTTTAGGCCATTTAAAACAAAAGCCGCAAATTGTTAGCCGCTTTGTTCATATGTTGGGACGTATGTTGGTTTGGACTCGAGAAGAAGCAGCTCAGCCTCTTTGCCATTTGCTTCAAATTTGCCTGAAACATGGACCAAAACAATTTCGGGCGATTGCGGGGGGATGGATCCAACATCGCGCCGTTGAATTTATGTTGGCAAAGCTCGCTAAGGATCCCGTTTTGGGTCCGGAGTTGTTAGCGCTATGGCAAAAACAAGCTGATGACGACATCAAACGAATGCGGGTTTTACACTTTGTTCGCTTCATGTATCCCGATCAACACCCGAGTGAATGGCCTCATCCTGAGGTGGTTTCCGTGTTGGAAAGTAACGCTTTGTTCGAGTGTCTGTTAGAGGGGTAGAATACCGTTTTAATAAGAATGTGCCATTCGGTGAGGAGAATTATTTGAACGCGAGGATATGTCCTTCCTGCGAAGAACCCGTTGCTGAGAATGACCGAATTTGCGATGTGTGTAACACCCCGCTAAGGCATGGCTCCGCAACCGGCATTTTGCCAGGTGCTATGAGTCCGATTATCTTGCCTTTCAAAGTGCCTGACCCGCCAACTTCTGGTGTTGAAGAATCTCAGGAAAGGGCCACCCTGGCTGATGAGGTTTCGCCAGACAGCTCCCATAATGAGGAAGCGCCCGAGCAGGCAAATTCTATAGGTGCAGTAGAACCTGCCCAAGCGGCGGAAGTTATCCCGAAACCGCTCTTGGAATCCTCATCGACTCTTGCTAATCAGGATCCTGATACGAATGCACCCCTTGAAGATGAAACAACCCGTACTGATCTTCCTCAAACAGAGGTTGATCCTGACGCAAAACCTGAAGTAGAGGTTGAAAAAGATACTTCTGATGAGGGAACCACCGATAAAGATTTGGCTGAAGTATCAGAACCAACCCAAGCAACAGCGCTCGAGATCCCAGCACCTCCTGAAACCATGGAAGATTCCCAGCAGGAGAACATTCAAGAAGCAGAAACGGTTGAGGTTGTAGAGCAGGAGCCGATGCCAACGAGCAGCTTCGCTGGAGCACCTAGCCCGGGTTTGGACTTCAAACCTGTAGAAAGCCCTCATTTTGAGATTCCTCCACCGCCGCAAAATGATTCGAGTTCTGTCGGGAACCAAGGGCAGAATGCCCCTTTTGGTGAAAAACAGGCCACACCTCAAGATGTCGCCTTTCAAATTAAAGAAGAAACCTTGGCGACGTGTAAACGGCTTGCGGGATACGGCTACCATCTCTACGGCTTGTTCGGCAGGCCTTCGGCAGGAAAGAGCTCGATGATTTATGCGCTTCGCCAACACTTTTTGAAGGGAGACCAAGGGTTCGGTGGTTATACACCCGAAGGTCCGGAGTGGGACGATTTGGCAGGAGATTTGGAAGATCAATGGCGCCACAATCGGCCGATCCCGACTAAAGACAAGCTTCATCCCTATCGCGCCACCAGCACGCGCGGTCATAAACACATTTCACTATTAGATATTGCCGGTGAACGGTTCGAGCGTGTCCAAAACTGGACGCAGGAAATTTTTGACTTTTTCGATCTGTATTTTGATCACTGTAAAGGCATGTTCTTTCTCGTTGAGTTGGATGACTTGGTAGGTTCTTCTCGCGTTGATTACGGTGCCAGTATGCGGATTCAGGCTCAAATGTCCCGAATTGTGAGCTTTTTAGCCGTGGCAGGCAATCGGGAGCGCTGGCGTGGCAGTGCCAGTTTGGCTCAAAAGCAGCGTAAATTGGAAAAGGCTCTCAAGGCAAAAAATGTCAAACTCCATATTCCCGTGGCACTATGCTTGACGAAAGCAGATCGTGTTGGGAGCATGAATTTCGGACCGGCGCTGGGCAGAATAATTCCCGGTAGTCCGGCGCCGGAAAGTGACCCGTGGAATGTCCTGCAAGCTGTTTGGCCAGAGCATGTGCAATCCCTGCTGGATATGGTTCCTTACCTCAAGGTCGATTGGCTTTCCTGTTTGGGGACTACCTTTGAAGAAGATCGTCAATTTACCCAATCCGTTGGGTTGCGTAGCGTTTTTCAGCATGTCGTGCTTGACCCTCCCAAACCCTGGACACTTTCAACAAAGCAATATTTAAAATTTCAGAATTGGTTGCGATTATGAGTTTGGTTAAATCGCTAGGTTCCGGATTACCTCTGATAACTCGAGGTCGTCATCCCATCACGGCAAGCGTTTTGGGCTGTTTAACATTGCTTCTCGTTATCACAATGTTGGGGTGTCCGGCCACGGAACCACCAGGTCCAAGAGATGCTCGAGCAGGGCTTGATCAGCATACATTTCACGCCAAATCTCTTCCTGTCACCCTCAGAAAAGCCATGGATGATTCGGTTTGGGCCGGGATGTCGGATCGACAAGGCTTCGCCTACGGTTTTAGTGACCGCTTGAGTGGCTCTGCCTGGTCCGGTATGAACGCCATCCAGGAGTTGCACCGTGGCATGGGGTATGCCGACGAAGGTCGGTTTCCTCTCGCACTAAAAGTTTTGCGCATCCATTTTGGCTATTATCCAAGGGATTTGAGCAGCGATCGTTCCCATACCGAAGATGTCATGCCCGAAAATGAACGACGGCTTATTGCCTATGGACTCACGCGCTACAACCGGTCGGTCGTCCTCATGAAAATGGCTCAAGCGCTCAAAGAAAACGATCCCAAAAGACTCCAGTTCCATCGCATGGCCCTCTATGATTTGCGGCGCAGCTGCGGCGCCTTTGAACGCCTCGGCAAGGGAACCTCTTCCAACGGCGCCTATTGGGGACGAGATGTCATGGCCTGGGACGGAGTACGCTTGAATCCCGAGGACAGCGGTTTAACCATTCATCATA
>WURV02156075.1:0-16462 GCA_011762755.2 Epimenia babai
TGGAGATGGCGCCATAGACATACTAAGAATATAAAAGTGGCCACTATGGGACAGAATGCATCTCTTTCTAGTAATAAAAGTTAGTTGTGGGGATACTTGAAATTTCAAAACGGCTCTGTCGTGCTATACGAAGAATAAATCGTGATACGTTATGGTCTAATAACAATGAGTAATACGAACCCTCAAAATTATATTGACATAGAAAATTTGTTGCTCCTGATCTTGGTGAGTCGAAAGTGTGTTACTTTTTTGTTTTGTATTTCATATGGCTTACACATAAACCCACATCTCGGTCATGTAGTGGTTGGGCCGTTGGATTCAAAAGACCATAAATCGAATACCACTGTTACCATACTATCTATGGCGTTTTTAGGACAAAAAGCGCCTTGAACCCTATCTGCCAATTGGGTTTTGGGAAGCCCTTGCAAAGGGGTTATGGAAGAGATTTTCTCTGATGCGACTGTACATCAGAGGCACTATGGACGGTTTCCCTGGCGCTTACCTCTCCTCTATCTCGTTGTAATATTGTGCCGAACGTTCCACTTAAAGGTCGTATCGAGAACATTAAATGTTGTGTGTCAGTATCATTAATATCACGAGCTTGGTCCGACCACTCAATATTGTGCTTAGCACTAAGATGCGATACCCTTGTGACGAACAAAGGTGACTTGAGTATTAATAGGCGTGTACCGTTTAAATGGAATGATGTGCACATTAATAGCTACAAGGAAAATGTAATATCTACTGCGAATATAAACGTTTTAAATTCTATTGGGGATTGCGATGTTTTGACAATATAGATATTGCTAGCAGCATTAATATCAGATTTATGAAGGTTATAAATATTGTTATTCTTGGATGATGTGATTTTTGGCGTGCAAAAAGCAGTCACTTCAAATTTTAAAAGCAAAGAATGGTATAACTCGACTATAAAAGTGCTAAATATGAATATATGTCATCAATCAACGAGTGTATAGCGCAAATAATAACAGAAACTACGTAAAATTGAAAGATAGCAGAAATAAATACAGGAAACTGTGTAGAAAGAAAGCTGACTTATGATGAAAAGTTATGAGGAAATAAATATTGAGTAAAAGTCTAAAGAATTCCAGTCTTTTATGAAAGGTCAAGATTTGTATGTTTTTGTATCTTCCAGATGTGATTCTGCAGCTTATTTTTCCAGTTTATACAAGTCATTGATGAACTGGAAAGAGATTACTGTCAGCGAGTTGTATATCGCGATTAAAACGTGGAAAGGCTGAGGGGTGGTGACTATATTTGCAACGAGATGCCGATAGAAGAGTCATTTGCACTGTTTGAATATCTGTTATATTATTCAAGTGCATTCTACTTATCGGATCGTTTCCCAGGGAGTGGAAGATGAGCGTCATCATCGCATTACAGGAGATGGGCCAACACATGTTCCCAACAATTTTCGTGTTCTCGCGAGTCCGAGTACATGCTCGAAATTATACCATCATCTCTGATGAATCACGGTTTGTTTTCGAGGCGAAGCGTAGCACGTCGGATTCTGCCTCAAATCTCATAGATATGTCTAAATGGAAAGTCGTAAAGACTTTATTGCTAAATATCGCCGTTTCAATATTAGTAGTAATGTATTAAGGTTGCTAAGGCATGTTTATGACGGGGTTAGCGCAAGGGTAAGGACAAACGACTGTCATTCAAGAAAGTTTTAGGTACGAGACAATGGGACGTGTTATTTACCGTGGCGACGCTGTGCAGTTAATCTTATTATACGTCAAAGGGTCTCGAAAAAACCTACGTCATTTTAAAGAGGTTCTGTCTAATGTTAAATCGTACCTATATTAACGAACAGTGAAACCTTTACTGTACTTAATTGATCTGGATATTGGGGCACAAAATATAATGCTGTTACTAAGAGGCCTATTCGGCAGTTCTTTCAACATCAAAATTAATGGCTTCTGGTCGACCAATCGGGCCGGGCTCGGATCAGCGAGTCCAGCAACTGTATCGCGAGGTGCAGCCATTTGCCTTTGGTGTCTACATCACATTGTACATCGCTGACAAGTACCTCTTAGCTCTCACCCACAATCGGAGTGTGCAATATTTTCGTGCTTGAATATTGAGAAGGATTTGTCGTGGAATGGTTCATTATAACATATCTTAGGGATGTAACGGGACAATGTTGTACGTGCGACTGACAATTTATTATAAAGTAGCACCAAAACCTCGCCTTTACCTTTTTCACCCGGCTGCGCTCTCCTCTCATAACGTGAGAGTTGTTTGTGGGAGCTACCCAAAGGTTGAGTTGTCTCGTCGACAATGTCGATGTGGTGAGGATGTCGAGGACGTATACAGTACTTCATGTCTTTGTGGTTTGTCAGCGCATCACTGATACACGCAAACGGCATATGCCTGACATATATAAACCATCAATCACCCTAATAGGAATTAATTTATAAATCTTATGACCCTAACAAAAACAAATCGACGGTTACGGAACCCTGTTCACAATAATTATATGAACCTTCCAGTCTCAGAACAAACAACATATCCACCGCTTAATCACGATCGAGTGACGACATTGCATTTGAAACTGTATACAAACAACAATTTCTGTCCTGCACGAAGTCACATCGCCATTACCATCGTCACAGGACGATTGCCTGATATTAAACAGTCAGGGTAAAACCTACAAGTAAGGGATATATATACGTGTTGTACAGATCCGCTTACAATAGATGAGAGTTGTAAAGCTTTTTGTGATATTGGTAACAGGTACATGATATGGCAACACCGCACTAAATAAAAATTAATGAACGGGGGTAATAACGGGAGTATAATACGTCTTGTATAAAAGTACGCCTGCCCATAATAGTTTCTATATTATGCTAGGCGATTGTACAATTGTAGTCAATGTACTGGTTATTGGAGCTACGATATAATACCAGAGTGATTTTGTCATATGCCATGCCTGGTAACAATGCGTCGGATTAGAGCACAATCGAGAATTTATGTATTACGCAGTTTTGTTCCCAGTTTGCCTTTGTAGCTGTGAGGACGCAACTATTCTAGAATACAGAGGCTACTTCTTATCCTCTCTCGTTCTCGATAAATATAGTCCATCTTTTTATATAGGCCTACATAATAAATATTATGTAAACTTCTACGTACCTCTATATATAACAAACAAGACATCTCGCCTTGCTAAAGACTACCGCTTATTTGTTTTCAATACATGGTAAGTTCATTGTAACACAAAAAAATATGTTGTCTTACATATCACAATGATTTTGTCAATACTGAATTGGCATAAATACCGTCGCTAAATTGGCAACGGTACATTTTGACTTTTTATATTATTTACGATGAGCTTATTCGAGTTATAATTATTACAGAGTGATTAGAGGATTTTGCAGTAACAAGCAAAACTGTAGGATTTTATATACACTTTATCTAGTACAGGAAACGCGCGTTGTATGTTAACGTCATGATATTCTGCGTATATAAATTTGGAACTTCCGTTTGCCTTATAACGTTTTAATTGTTACCTAACGAAGTTAAATCTTCGGGAGCATAGCGAATGCCTCTCTTAACGAGCCCCGCCTCTTAGCACACTATTTAAATAACACATTTAACGTCATTATAAAATCTTTTCTCAAATGGTTGTCAGCGTGGGCAGTCGGATAGACTTACCAAGACAGACTCTATCAAGGACTGAAGAAAATTAATTATTACAATCGATTTAGCTGTAAATGTATACCTCCTAAAAATTCGAAACGTGCTTTGCGCCAAAACGATGTATTTTGCCGAGTCGTAGACATCATTAATATGACCTTGATTCCTTTTTACGTATTCCTATGTGTGTACAGTGCCCCCCAATAGGCTCCAAGCCTATACGATATTGTGCCTTGTCTATATAGCAGTTATCATCATCGGGCAAAGATGGCTGAAGATTTTTACATAAACCCCATTCCGTTACTGGAACCCACCACCCATGGGGCTGTTTTGGTTACGTCTGCGTTACGGATTTTATAACAGCAATGCGGCTATTTTTTCTTTCTTCCCAACTTTTTCTTTCCACCCGTTTTTTTCCCTCCCACTTTTTTCCCTCCTCTCTTCTTCCCAGTTTTAACTTTCTTTCCTCCCGCCTTTTTGCCTCCTTTCTTCCCCGCGCCACCTTTTTTACCCGCCTTCTTCCCTTTGGCGCCTTTGCTTTTCTTCCCTTTTGCGTCCTTATATTTTTCTCCTTTTTTATCCTTGCCTTTGTGTGTAGAACTTTCTCCTTTTTTATCCTTTCCTGCATATCTGTCTTTACCTCTGGCCTCTCCTCTACCATCACGACTACCTCCGCTACCACCTCCGCCACCACCTCCGCCACCACCTCCGCCACCATCAAAGTCTGGCATGGTTGGCATATCCGGCATCCCCGGTATTTCCGGCATCTCTGGCATCGCAGGAAAACCCATTTCACCTAAAATGTAAATATATGCAGAACAAAATAAAAAGCCCCACCAAAGATGACCACTAGTTACTAACGTTCGATAAAACGTGTATTATCATGTAGTATTGATATGTCAATTGTATTAAGTGAAGTTGAAGCTAAAAGCAACATTCAGGTTACATTTTTAGAAAATGAAAACTTTTGCTTACCGGCGCCCTGTGCCATGGGTTTATCTTGACACGGCCAATATTCAAAACAGAATGCGTATCCCACACCCTCTGGATCTCCCATGTTGATGGCCGAGAAGACCGACGTTTGTAAAAGCCGCAGTAGCGTCATGCTCACAATCTACCCCAACAGAACACATTACTACCGATATAGTATTGTCATTACTCGTTGAACAAAATTACCTCTCAATACGGTAGGATAACTTCAGCGCAAACTGCCAACCTGCATCAACATACAAGTGACAATTTCACTATATGCAATGTGTTGTAATAATAGCACATATACGAAAGTGATGTTAACAGACCCCTTGCCTTTTTGCATTGTTATCAAGGAAATAGTTGAAAAACATTACACAAATAAGCGGAAAACCACTGCGAGTCAGTTTTGTGCTTACACCTACCTCTACGCAAATGAGTGCAAGGAAAGCGTGCCCGGTTGGCAGTAGCAGTGAGTCGTGGAAATGTAGTCGAAGAGTATCTTTACACCCGTTCAGGTATAGAGTCGGTCTTCTATACTTGAAGTGGGCCGAACGGTTTGATACTTGGTGGTGAATGCATGGACGATGGGAACTAACATCACAACAACTGAACGGAACGTCGTCCGTGATGTACAGACCATTTACCATTTTCCTATAGAAACAGCTATGATGATTACCCGACCTTTGCCTTGTTATAGAACCCTAAAGCAGGATTTTTATTAGGCGGCTAATTTTTTATCATTCGGTTAAACATTATGTGTGTTGAAATCTCATAAATTATAGCACTTTTTGATACATGTTATACAAAGCAATAAATAGACTTCGTTAACCTATAGATAAAGGTTATAGTCATATAAACATCATCAAAAACTAAAGTATAAGTTGAAATTTTTATATACATATTGGTTGGATGATAATAGTTTCAATGGGAGTAGCTATACGTTGCTATATGGTACATAATTAATCATTTCTTTGTTTAGTTAGCCAATAAGGTGTTATCATTTCTTTTCGTATAAAACATAGGTATATCAATTTAATATAACAAATTAACAGATCTTCATGTATTGAACCATTACTTTTTCACATGGATGTCGTCAATTTTGAGTGATGTGGCAGATATCCAACTCGTTTGGAACCAGTCTTTGTACGATTGACTGCCGCAACACTGAAATTCTATCTGTAAGTCGTCAATAGCTCGCTTGATGTTTGAGTGACTTCTGTATCGTTTCATTGCGGCTGCCATTCCTTTTTTCAACGCTCTATTCAGTAAATAAGTATGCGTGTAACAGAGAATCGCGCAAACGAATAGAAGAAGACATACAAGTGCCATCAGTACAAGACAGAGCATGAGGAGATTCTTGAAACGTCCGCGGGTCTCCGTATATGAACAATCAAAAGCGGCTTTGGAGACAATAAGATTAGTAAAAAGCACAATACATCCAGCAATGATAATGACACTAGTTAGTAATCCACCGTCGTACGTTCCGAATAATAAGACTTTGTCCTCTATTTGAGCCTTGATGTAAATTGCAACTAAAATTAGACATATTCCCAATAAAGCTGTAATTGAGGATATGATCGACGCCGATAAACCAATGCTCCCCCGCGAAGCCTCGTCTAAACTACACTTACACATTTCGCGCTATATCTTCTATAATCAAATATATCCATTTCACTGTGAACTGTAACTTACAGTGTAAGATGTAACAGTTCGTGATTAACACAAGGTGTGAAACTTGGTATTACAATAGCCACGCAATAATCTGTGACGTCATCTAAATTACCGTACTTCTCTAGAGGGTAATATCTTGTCAAGATGGAGACACAGGCTTATGTTTGCAATAAACAGTTTTATAGGAAAGTACCCAAACGAAACAGCATTTTTTCACATCATTGCTATGATGGCGTATGATTATTAGTTGACACACGTCTGCGTCCACCACATACTGTACGTCTGTCTGAGTAGATATCCCATCCTGAACAAAATCAAAGTTAGACAAAAGAAGACATAATGAACAAGGTGCAGAGTCGGGGTGAGCCCAGGTACCCTCGTCCCTGTGCCCCCGACGATCAGCCGACTTCGCCACGCTCTTTTAAATAGGGGGTATACAAATTTGTGATTTTGGGGTTTGAAGATTGTAATAATGGAATTAATTATTGCATATTTGGACGTTTGATGTAATAGAGCGGGATAAGTGATTGGCGTAGATTGCGGAAGTGAGAACAGATTCAGACTGCATGAAATTCATCTTCGATATCACGGGAGCACATTGGACAAAGTCTCTGGCACACCTCGAGTTTGGGCCTCGTCCACCTTCCCCGCTCAATCATGAGGTCATGCGAGGACATACTACGGAATTTTAGTCCTTTTCTAATTGCTACAGCAAAGTACACAGCAATAATTTTTGGGTACCTGCATTCAAGAAAATTATGTTCTTTTCTATAAAAGCAACAAGAACGGACTTTCTGCTGCTCCCTCTTTGGTGTTTAACCCTTTGGAAAACACCGATTGTTGAGTATGCTCGGTTGGTCGAGTTTTGGAATGGTCATTTAGGTCCCTCGAAAGGCCACAATTTATCCCTACATTTACACAAGAAGCACTATGGCTATCTCTCATGAACGTTAAAGTGACAAATTTGACGCATCATCATCTTGTGTAACTCTGTTTAAAGGTAAAAAGGAATGACACGGTTTTAGTGGTAGGCCTACTTTATTTATGGTAATATATACATTTCGTACTTACAACTGAGCCTCAACATCCCTATGTAAAAATTGCAATAGCCCACATCATTACAAATATTTATTAATAAGCAAACACGAAAACCTTGCTTATTTCAAATTGTGGATGCCCTTGTTTCGAATTAATTATATTAACAGTGTGTGGCTATTATATGTCCATACACATTATTATTCGTTGGCCACTATCCCCATGCGTTTATTAGACATTGAAATTACTATTATTCTGTATCCTTATTTTGTATGCCTTATAATGGGTTTACTAATAAAATGAACTGGAACTTGAATTCGCAACCTCTCGCATGAAAAGCCGCTATTCGAACGACTGTATTCTGGCGATAACACTATATCTATTCTTATCTACCTACAGTAAATTTATGTATAATATACATCTGTAATACATATGTTTTCTATAACAAAAATGAAATCCCAATACAAAAATAAATAGTATAAATATAATACATATATGCGGCTATGTAAATTATGCACTATAACTAATTATCATACGTTGTATCATAATTGTTGGGGAGATTTCTCGGTAGCAATTAACTTATCTATTTGCAATGTGCATTTGATTTGTTTTTTGTGATAGCTCAATGCTCTAAATAAACCCAATTATGTTGTACGTATTTCTATTCAATATTTTTTTCCAGATCAACGTGAGTTCTTAGCCTCAAAACTTGTGGTGGAAGATGGCGTTGATGGACTGATGATGGGTAACCAGGGGTCAACGGAAATAAGCGCCGATCCAGCGATAAGGAAGCCGCGAGTCGAAATCGACGAGAGTGATGGCGACTTTAATGAACCATACTTTTTCTTCAGACCGAAGATGATCGTCGGCAATCAGAATAATATAGTTAACAGTGCACGCGAAATCGCTCATTCACCCGCCGAGGATGAAACAGGATTACCTGCTGTTGAAGTCTGAAAAACGTTTACAGTGTACCTAAACGTACAATGACCAGATACACAGATCGATTTTCGATACACAGCTCTAGAAATGGTTGTTATGAATCGATTTGAACAATTAGGTAAAATTTTGTTACGCCACATTATAATATGCCTCGAAGCGCTATGTTTCGTCTAATATATTTACCGTACGTTCACCCGACTTTCATCGCATATTAATGATGCAATCTATCGCATCGGGTGCACAGGTATGTGAAAACTTGCATATTAAATCCCCAGGAATTAATTTTAATGTTCTCTATCTGTAGACTTTTATTTTCAACTAATTACATCACCATGATGGTTTGCGTCGATGTGGTACTAAATGAGCTGGTGGACTTGCTCAGTGTTCAGCGACTTCGGCCGAGTGGATATTGGGGGCATCATGATGATATCGCGGAGAATGCGGTTCGTTCATCAATGTTTTGAATAACAAACCAAGGCTCCCACTTCTTGTTACACCGCACGAGCGAACCATAGCGGATGGGAAGGTAAACAGTTGGAAGAACGGAAAGTGATCTACGCTAGATGCCGATCAAGTCGTTGATTCACTTTGAGTGTTGATACTTCATCATCAGACACGGACACAATAGTATATAGTCGACTTGGAAGTCGGCTTTTTTTCTGCTGCAGATGAAGCTTTTGGTATCAACGATCAAATCCTTTTAGTCAAAAACTGACTGTGAAGCACGCATTTACAATGTAATAATGTGATTTTCCAATTCAGTGATCTAATTCGTAGCGAATACCAGATTAGTTGTTACAAGTTCATTGTTCTATGGTTTCTATCAAAGATTATAGTCATAAATTACCATAGGCTACTACTTCATTATTCATAATATTAAACACTATTTATAACCATAGAACCATTCATCAACTGTAAGCTGTATCCACCGGAAAATATTAATCAACTGTGAATACTATTCATCTTTTTAATGATGTCCCTACTATCATAGTTCATACTTTACATCCTATACTTAGCAAGTTGCTCTATTATGCTCTATTTCTTGTGTATCCACTCGATATTCCGTAATTTTGCATTCATGTTTTGTTGTAAAGGTAAAGCAAATGTACAACATTTATAAACCGCGATTATATAGAGTGACAACTTATAGTCGCTGGTATCATAAATATCACACGGTGAAAGCATGATTTGAAAAAAATAAAAAAGTAAACATCTGACCAACCTATTTAATCAAAATGGAAGCCAAAATGGAAGCCTTGAATAATACAATAAATTATTCGGAAGTCAAGTTATTTGTTATTTAATTTAATTGCAGGTCAATTATTCACGATAAAATGTTATAATTGGTTTTAAAATAATATTGAGTAACGTCACGTGAGTGTTTATATACTGAGAGATTGCCCTAATGAAAGTCACCATCATTGGTTATTAATAAAAAATAAAAATATTAAAAAATCCTGGATAGGCTATGACTCATTGAAACGTAAAAAATCTGAGAAGCACATCGCTAATAGAGCCTTATACTCCCAGTTTCTTGTCGGTCAAGTAGGGTTCACGGCAAAATAAACAGTCTGTCGTAGGCTAATATTTTACAAGCAGGAATTTCATTGTACGTTTGTATGCTATTATTTGGAAAAGACATGCGAATTATATAGGTTACATACGACTTTATGTTGTGTTACTTATTAATATATGGATCGACCCCGTGCAGAGCGTCATGGAGGCACAATAATCCTTTAAATTTACCTCATCATATCATGGTAATTTTTGTATAAAAGTAAGAATGGACGGCTTTTTGGTGTGAAGCAATTAACCTATAAATATAAGTATTAACGATTCGTTTTACGTACCATACAAGGCGACCGTGCTCAGAGTGTAGTGGAATTTTTACCTGGAAAACCATCCCAATTTTTGCAATGCGTGATCTTCTCTATAGAATTTTATATGTATATGAAGGGCAGTGCGGATAGTGGCATGGTGAAACAATGTATTTGCATCAGGGAGCATCGACAAACCCTGTTTGCAAACTATCACTAAACCATGTTTTGTGTATAAAGAATCCAACAGATATCCTAGCAATGCTACGCAGTCGGGCCATAATATAGACGACCATCGATTTTATAGACGCCATATATAGGGTTTTCTTGGGTTTTTCCTATAGCGTTGACGGAATATTCTCCAGTCCCGTTCAAGCTGTTAGTTAGTTATTTTTCATCACAGGAAAACAAACCTACGCCAGACGGTGGTACATCTATTGATAGCAAATAATTGCATTCAACAACATTACATGTTGATTTATAATGTAGCAAACGTAGTCACTGAACCTGAAGACCGTAATATCATATATTAATTTTTTATAAATTCCGATGCGGGATACATTATTTTGATTAGTTTCAAGGGAAATAACCTATGGATAGCAGAAATACAACTTACTGGTCGCTATGTACTATTTTCAGTAATACAACTACGTACCGAATAATTATGCTGAATCTATGTTAATGTATGGTTTATGTATAGTCTGACTGTTATCTCTACTGTCTCTATCGTTGCACTAGAAACGTTTATTTCTCTCGTCGATATGTCTTGTACTTAATTTACTGTTCCCTCGTTTTACCATATCTTAATTATTGTCCGGAGGTTTTAGGTGATAATTATAATATACCGTACTGTCCCATATCTCTACTATAGTGACTATTGTCATGTCTGCTCTATAATCTGCTCTATTATCTGTACTAGTGTGGGTAATTTCAGATCCCTTAGTCTTTCCTCATATGTTACTTCCTTTTAAAAGATTTGTACAGCGTAAGAAACTATTTTTCTTACGGAAACAAAACTATATATTGCCACGTTTGTCCAATCCAAGAATTCCCCATTAACCAGTACCTTTGTTTTCTGTCCTGTAAAAGTCCTGCTCTCCATCTGTGTACATTACCCTTGATACCATAATTATACCTCCATCTTTTTTGACAGCCTCATGTGCAGGACACTGTCAAACAGCCTTTGAAAATCCATGTATCTATAGTCAAAATTTTCTTATCAATAATGTGAGACCATCTCTCCACTACTTCTAACAGTTGAGTCGTAAATGATGTCCCTGGTGTAAAGCCATGTTGTTCCTCACAAAATAACTTACTCCCTCCCTTATGTTTTAAAATCTTATTTCGATTGATAGTTTCCATAATTTGCATATTATTGAAGTGGTAAATTCAGGGTCTTTGGTCAAATTCCTAATCTCAGTTAAGTCCTGTAATCACAGTTCAAACTATAACTCAGCTACTTTAAAGATAAAGCGTAAATTTGTAACTACAGAACTGTACATTGCCAAAAACCATGTCTGCAGCGACAATATTGCATCAAATTGGTAAATTTGCTCCTCAAAAATTTGTGCGATTCACGAGCTTGAGATACATAGGACAGAAGCAGGCTGAACATGATGGTGAAAGAACTCGATGTCAGAGGAGCCATGATGATGGTGATGATGATGATGCCATCCATCATTTCGGCTTCCAAAGAGTTAACGAAAAAGAAAAATATAAAAAAGGTTATCCTGTTGATAAGTGGAATACTGGAATAAGTTAAATTATATCAATTATTATGAGAAAAAATGAGGTAACACCTTTTGAGACTAATTGAATTTATTCGTAAACAAGCTTTCGCATAGATGTAATATGCTTCTTCAGGCTTATCGAATGAAATTGATCAACATGTGGGAGTGCAAGAAATTTATATTAACTTTCCAGACAAAACTGAGTCACACTGGATTGTTGAGATAAAATGAAGAGATAAACCATGAGGGGAAAACATGATAGAAAGTTATTTTATGATCACTAAATGCAACGTGTTGTTATAGTGTGATAAGTAAAGAAAACTAGGTCCTACTGGTCATGAATAGTATAATGATGAGCTACAGTCAATAAAAACAACAATAGGTGGGTAGTAAACTAGGCAGGTTGTGTAGGAAACACATAAGCGACCGTATGAATGAAGAGGTGAAAAGTTAACAGCACTGGGTATAGAAATAGGGACAGTATTGGTAAGGGTAAACAACCAGCCTAAAGAGATGAAAATTTGACATATCCAATCGTGAAATATATTATGTGCAAATATAGTATCCAGTTTAGTTTGAGAGTGTTGATAATCTGGTTGGATATATCGGTAAAGATGAGCGGGTGAGATAAGAGAATGTAATTAAAGGTGGTAATGTGCCATGAAACCTAAATCTCTATTTAGTCTTTTGTTGATACAATCGGAGTGGGTGATAATTTTTTTGCTCATTGACTTGTCTGTTGAGTCTTTTCTTGCCTGTGCATTGTTGAAGTACTGCTACGCGGAGGTCTTGTAGTGAGTGCTGGGGAAGGTTAAAATGCTCTCCAACGGGTTTCTGTTCTTGGTTGTGTCTTATATCTGACTTGTGGCCGTTTATGCGTTTTCGAAGGGTCTGACCAGTTTCACCGATGTATAGCGTCTGGGGGCATTTATTGCACGTTATGGCCTCGGTGATGTTGGATGATGTGCATGAATGTGGGCCTTTGATTTCGAAAGTGGCGTTGTTTGGTCCAAAAATAGTTTAGCGAGGATCTATGTGGCTGCAGAGTTGACATCTAGGTTTGTTGCTGTACTTTTTTCAAGTTCACCCGTGAGATTAGTGCTTATTCTCCGCCTGTCTCTCAATGATGTAACCTTTAGGTAGTGTTCATCTCTTCTCAGCAGTTTCTTCGGCCTACCACATTTTTTTCTTGCCTTTTACCTGTCCGCGATCGTATTTATTGACAACATAGGGGATGCCGTTCCTAGAATATCCAGTTTGCAGAGCAATTTCTCTTTGCCAATGTCCTTGCTGATGTAACAACACTATTTTATGTCTACTAAAAGATTAATCTTAGCCATAGCCGGAAGAATATAAAGTAAAAATAGCATGTGAACATGGCTGTTATTCGAAAAAATTAAATTAAGGTTTCATGGTTCTTCTTAAACAAGGTGTACCACAAATTCTTGGTGAATTATAATAATAATAGGTGTAATAGAGTCTACATCCGGCAGTAATAACATGTGCAACTTACTTGACCATTTCAGTAAAATATGTCACAATTTACATTTTTATAGCAATTTTAATAGGGTAATGCAAAATAATTGCCCCACAATATTAAGATGGCACAAATATTTGATATTGGATGAGCGGTTCAAGACTTTTGCAAGACTGTCTGTTGTCGGGGGCAGCTGGCGTAGTGGTTAGAGCGTTTGACTTTGAATCCAGGGGTCCCTGGTTCGAATCCCGCTCTAACCATTATACTAACTTGCCGCATGCATTCTTATCTCGGATTCGCTGGAAATGCACTCTCGCGATTCCAATCAGATCTATCAGGTCGCACTCAGTATGTCTCAATTGAGGGGGTCAAATCCGACGACGTGCCCATAGAGTTCGGTGTTTCTAAGGGGTTCGTACTGGGGCCGATTCTGTTAACCCACTGTATTATTACCACTCCGTGACCTAATAATCGAATTTAATCTACGCTATCATTTTTTTGCCGATGATCTACAGCTATATTTTTCGTGCGACATCAGTAGTCTACAAGATGCCATCTCCACTATGCAACACTGTGCCTCTCAAATTCAAAAATGGATGAACCTAAACAAACTAAAGCTCAACAATGACAAAACAGATACAGTATTCTGTTCATACACTCAAAGTTCCGGCCTTGCTCGCTTCCCAACCAAATTCACCTATTGGATACAGACCTTGATGTAACCTCAAAAGCAAGAAATATAGGCGTAACATTCGACTCCATACTTTCATTAGATGCACAAATCAACTAGACGTGTAAACAATCTAATTATCAGCTTCGTAACCTCTATCACATACGCAAGTATTTGTCAGATCACTCAGCCACTACAGTCGCTGTTGCACTCATCAACTCAAAACTTGACTATTGTAATTCTCTGCATGTTAATCTTCCAGTTACACTCATATCTAAACTTCAGCGTATTCAGAATTCTGCATGCAGATTCATAACTAAGCAGCGTAAATGTTCGCTTATCACAGAATCCCTCAAATCCTTGCACTGGCTTCCACTCAGATACAGGTCCCAGTTCAAGCAACTAGTGTTTGTGTACAAATGTCTGGAGGGAACAGCCCCGTCATATCTCTACGAACTGATGGCGGTTCATCGCCCATCCCGCTCTTTGCGATCTACCAATGAGCAGTATCTTACAGTACCCAAAGTCAAAACCAAATCCTATGGACATCGTGCTTTCTCTTGGTCGGGTCCTAATCTATGGAACGCTCTTCCTCTACATATCAGACAAGCTCCTTCTTTAGCCCTGTTCAAGAAACGCCTAAAGACCCACATGTTTTCCCTCGCATATTCCACATGATTTTTATATTTTTGTGCCTTGTGTATGTATTTTTCTATATTTTTAATTCATGTCCTAATGTTGCTATAATCTACTTTCTGAATGTTTAATTTGTAACTTTCCATATCATACATCTATATATATATATGTATATCCATGTTTTTAACGTAGACCCACAGGAGTTTATATTTATACATATAGCTTATGTGTATTTCTGTAAATTAAGCGCTTAGAACATGTATTGATTGGGCGCTATACAAATATAGTTAACTTAACTTAACTTAACTTAACTTAACCCCGCAGCAAGTCAGGATGAGACAGACACGCGGCTGAAACATCGTGAAACGTGTCCAATCTGTTACGCGAATACATTTAAGCCACCCACAAAGGTACAGCGAGGCCGAATTAGTTGGCCTCGTGCCTGGCACGCTGCGGGCACCTACCCACGTACTTAGTGGAATCGTGGTGTAAATGCAACGGTATCAGTGCAGTAACAACCGCACAGGACGACTAAAATCGGTCAATCCGGAACAAATATCTAATATTAACTTCGACCATATTCATAAATCGTACAATGTAGGTAAGAGACCGACAGGAGATGCCACTCGACAAATCTGCTAATTAATCCACCTCGTTAGTGTCGCACAGGTGTGGCTACGGTTGACACACGCGCACGTATCACCCGATTGTTCACACCTGTGCGTTGTGCGTTCACTACAACTGGTAGAGCACCAGACCGGCTATCTGGGGGTCGTGGGTTGAGGTCCCATCAGGGGTGTAGGTTTTTCCCTGTGCATTTCTCTCCAGCTATTTATAGAACCACATTGGCTATCCTAATTACCATCACAAATATGACATTTGAATTAATAAAACCCCACACAATTACGGCCTCCTACACACAAATAAAACCTTGTTCAGCTTAAGTGTTAACCTTTACCATGCTGACATCTGTATATCGCATTACCATTGCCATACAAATCTGTGACAATAGAGTGCGAAGGGTTAACCTAAAAAATAGCTGTCTATAAGATTCAAACGCTATATCCTCATAACGAATTATATATCATTCATCTGTATGTTTGTTTAGTTGTTTATTTAACACGATAAACTATACACCTGTATATACCTGAAATATTCTTTTTATATATATCATATCACCGGCCCCAAGACGGACGATATAATTCCTCACCTGGGTAAGTTCTGCCATCTAGTTCGACCTCGTAAGATTCCATCACTTCCTGTATTACCTCCCCTATATCACAGAGTCGTACGTCAATGCCTGCCTCCTAAAAAAATGCAATTTTTTTCGGTTTCTGGTGAAATAATTCAGTTAGGACATGGAATCGGGCACGCACTTAGAGCACTTTGTTATACACTCGTGAAATATTTATTAAAATCACACACTTACGCTAGTCTTGCAGTTATTTCCAAATATCAAAGCACTACTGAGGAGCTCCTAACAAGTTTACTATGAATGAAATAAAATGAAATTTTATTGATAGTGCCCTTTTAACACATGGCTATCAAACACACTATTTATTTAGTTATAGGCTGATTACCGAGGTAATCGTTGTGTAGGCCAATTTCATTTATGGCCCTTTACAAAGGTAGCCTATGTGGTTAACACAACAATTTGATTAGCCTCACTTATATAAGGGGTGGGGGAAACACGTAATGTGAAAAAACCCACCGAGTCTGGGCAGACAATTGACCTTTATCCATTCATGCCACTGGTTCCAATTGTCTACATACGGGCTACATATGTCGCACACTCCGCTAAGTCTATGGAAGATCAATGGTTATTTACAATGAGATGATGACATAGCGGAGA
>WURV02156086.1:0-16457 GCA_011762755.2 Epimenia babai
TTAGACCATTAGACTATTGTTTCATGTAAAGTGTGTTTGACAGCTCTGCTAATAAGTACACTTTAAACAAATAAATTCCATTTCAATGCCTGGTCCACCTACTATATAACCCATAACGTTTTCAATCAAACAGTCCCATCTACCACGTTTGTCCTTGCAGTATGATGACATCTCCCACCATGATTGTGGGCAAACGCGTATCTGTTATCCCTTCACACCGCTGGTTTTGAATACCAAGAAACCTATTACCTGGTTCATGTCATACATGGAAACTATTGAGGTCAGTTACCTCAAAAGAGGTAAGCACAATGAAAGACAGTGCCACATCAAAGGCAGGTAGTACTTTCACATTACGTCGTCCGAAGAGTGTCACAACCTGTGTTTTGATAATGAAACCATAATTATATGTAATACTATATCTTCTGTAGGGCCGTTAGATGTTAGCTATTATTTATGGCAACGGTCTCCATATATACCAGGTCACACAATAAGCCCATTACCCTATTCCTATCGGATTTACTCGCATAGGTAAAACAGAATTTTATTGTTATTGTTCCTATGCCCTTGGTGTGAAAAATGTAAAAAAAAAATGAGAAAGAATACGCATAGATTCTGTTCCACTTCCGTTCTACAAGTAGATTACCAGATGACGATAAAAAAATCGCTTTCCCATGAACTAAAAATTGTAACAACATTGTGGATTGATCTTCTCGATTCTGTGTATCGGGTGTGAGAAAGTAAAAGAACTGTCAATCTTGCATTGTGGATATTGACTAGTGCATTTGTGTCATAATTGGTTCCAGGATTCTACGCTGTTCTGGTGACCAACCAAAATGCGTGTTAGACGAGCTGCGGGCTATTTCTTATACTATTTTTTTCATCCCTAGTTCTCCATTTGTTGATCCTTTAATGAGTTGATTTAACAGGTACCTGATATATATGTATCGTCTGCCCCCATGACTCGTAAAAAAAAATAAGCGTCCCCATGAACGCAGGATTAATGAAAAATGTGTTTGATCATTTCCTTTATAGCATCGGGCGAAATCGCTAAAGCGTGCTTACGATTCGTGATTGTATTTTATTTCGTATTTCATTTCCTTTTGTGCCCATCGCAGTGAATTTATCACCGAGGCCTCGCATTTTCCCATCAAAATGTCACTTTGTAAGGCCATCGAAAAGGGATAAAATTTAATATATCTTAAAAGGAATTAATAAAATTAGCTCGAAGCAATGCATAAATTCTGCAAGTCAGTGGCAAAGGAAATGTTTGATTTTTCCGTTTTCTTTGCAGAACCTGCTGCTATAACTTTTCAAATATAGTAATAATAATAATAATAATAAAGTTGCATTTTTCGGTGCTTTATAACTAAATTGTCTCTAAAGCCCCATTTTACATCGCTGAAAAATAAGTATAAACATGAGACACGGTGAACAGTAAACATAATTGATTAAAACAAAACAAATATCAGTACTTACTTGATATGATCTGAATTATATTATGGATTGTTGGTAATTAATTGGATCGGGAACAGCAAGTACGTAATAGCTCCAGCTACAGTCCACATTGATTTTGATATTTCTGACCTAGTACTGACTGCAACATATGTCAAAGTATTCTTTCATCCTGTTTCTTGAAAACATCATTTCAGTATCTAAAGTGTATACTCCATGTATATGTGTGTATGTATATGTATGTATATGTCTATATTATGTTGGTATGTATATGTTCATGTACGTACCTGTGCATGTACTTGCTGGTGTATATTCTTATTACATAGTTTACACCGAATAATTTATTACCACAACCTACTATATTCATAACTTTAAGATTAAAACTGTTAACAGAGAAATGAAATGAGATTTTATTGATTTATAGTGCCCGTTTAACACATTGCTATCAAAGACATTTTACAACTTTACGATTTCTATGATTTACTAGAAATACAAGGAATATAGTCCAGACTCGAACTTGGTATACCATAAATGAGTCGAAAATAAAATAGACATATACAATAAGATGAAAGGGATGCATTCAATATGTCCTAGACTTCAGGCGTCTCCTTTCAACTTGTATGTACAGTATGACGTGTTGTTTTCTTTACAACTGTTCCTACACATCCCTACTTACTGTATATATTACTGTAACAGCTTTATTGTATGTGACTATTGTGTGATTATTGTATATATTACATTGAATAAATCCTTTGAATTGAATTGAACTGTTGACTAAACTTAGTTGGCCTAGTGGCCGGTGGTCTATGAATGGCCACTCAACCATCTACTGTCTGTAATAGTATCGGTATTATTTGTAAAATAGGTTTATATTCTTAAAGTTCTATATACATACAGAACATAAAATATAAAACAATATATACAATAATATTTATAAAAGGTGTTAGACTAGCATATATAATTGGAGGAAAAAAAATAATTATGAAAATAGTAAAAAAAAATAAATACACAATGTAATTATATTCTACATATATGTAGGAGAAGCCACTATCGCAGTTCAAATAATTTAATACAATTCACTATTATACAAGGAAAAATGATATTAATACACATGGTCAATATATATCATGAAAAGACCATATCTGAGATGTAACAGGCTGGAACCAATTATACTAAATAGAAATCGTTCACATGTATCCATAAACATAAATGTAGAGGCATTGAATGAAAATTAAAGATGTGTCTATAATTGAGTCAATATATGGGTAATTGAAGTACAAGCCATAAGCTGACACCCAGGCCATGACAAGCCAGGTGTCCTTGTGCCTTCTGGTCAAGTCTGGGAAGCTATCAAGCAGAAACCGTTGACACTCTGAATGCTGTGTGCAAAATTCTCCCTAGTAATGCTCCTTAGTAATACTCACTGACACAACACTACTGTATCTTATTGATTACGATTGATGTTTCCTTCTGATATGACATGGCAGGTATGCTTCTGCTTTCTGGTTAGGTGTTAGAAGTCTGGGAACCTATGAAGCAGAAGCCGCTGACATCCCGAGTGATGTATGCAGAATTCTATCTAGTGTCCACTCACTCCTAGGATGTCCACTATCTGATTGATTGTTAATCACTTATGACTACCTTCTGGACATGCTCAATGCTATAATTCGTTGACAGGGCATGGATTGCACAGGGTCAATTGGTCGTTGCATGTATCTCAATTTACATGAGAGAGAAAATATTACCATCCTAATTCAATAGTGTAATTTATGATTTCTGCAATTGACTGAAATCATCATGAAAACCAAGAAGACATTAAATAGAGGACTGTTACGGTGCGTCATTTTCGAGATGACGTGCGGTTAATTCAATTTTTTTCATAGAGATTGCTATTTGTACAGACCTTTAATCATCCTCAAGGCTGTCCCTTTTACCTGTCGATTCCTGCACTGTGTATCATGTTTGCTCATCATCTTCTAATCAGCATGGATATCCTCTAGGGATAATTCTTTCATTAACTTGTTCCTAATGTGACGTCAAATTTTGTCAGTTGCGATGTTCATCTGCGTTACATATTGGGTAAGATTGCAGTGTAAAAGTGTAATAGGATCGAGTGATAAGCTGACCAAAATCCTGTCTCAACAACATGAGTGATAATACATTTTTTATCTTATGTAGGGCTGTCCTCTCTTCCAGTTGTTTGGTTAAACTTAACCTTTTTACTAAACGCATCATCTTCAGGTTTTTAAAGTTGTTAATACAGAAAATATACTTTGTTAAACTGGTGGTAGAGGGCATATCTTCCAAGGTGTGCGATCGCTTCTCCTGCCTTAAAAAACACCAGGTGTTTCTGCCTTGAAGTTGCATTTTGGGCAAAAACCAATGATACTGAATGGCATTGATTGTATATCCATATTCAGTGTGCAGCCTCAAGTTGAAATGGTAGCACTTTCTTAACATCAGTAGCCTACATGTGGAATGTAAGCAGTAATAATAATGCAATTTTTATTCTATTCTCTAGCTATGATTGTGAAGAACATGGATTTTCAGGTTATATGATGCAAATTAAGATAACAATAATAATCATTTCCGTGCACTCTTCATGTGGTTTTGAAGAGCCTTTAGACACTAAAGTCTTACTTTCCACTTTTATATCTTGTCTAATAAATCAGCTATCATTCACACTCTTCCAATAAAATAGAATAAAAGCCTTTTTGGGACTTACTATAGGAGGTTTTAACAGCCATGTTGAATTGTATACTATGGTAGTCTATGGTTAAACCACTATAGAAAATGGTTAAAAATTTCCATTCTTAAATATTGAAAAGGTTTGAATTGAAATAGGTTATAGTGAAATTTCATAAGGAATATTTGGAAATATTTTAATGTCACCTACTACCTTTAACAGGTAAATTAATATCGAAGCTTTTTGCAAAGTATTTGTAACTATTTTGATGATGTCTACGGTAGTTATTGTCTGATATTACAGCATGACCTTACAGAGTCATCACTGTTGATATCGAAAACCACGATATCCATCGAGCAAACGAAACTGATACCCGTCAGTAAACAAGAGTACGATTATACGCACAAAAATTGCGATTGTCGTCAAACATTAGATAAATAGGAGCAGTACACAAAGGACGGCTGAAGATGAACTTCGGGGCTAAGGCAGGAGATGAAGGATTATAACTAATGGTACTTGGAACAGTATGAGGCCAAAGATTCACTCGATAATTGGAGAAATATTAAATCTATGAATATTTTTGTAGATATTTAGTAAATGCCACGCAATGTTGGCCATATAATAGCTGTTTCAGTCCAGAAAACATAGACTCCATTTTCACTTAACAAGCCAGTGCCGCACACAGATTTACAGGTAAAGTGTGCTCAGAAATTGCAGTAATGTTCTACTAGATATTGTTCATCATTAAATATTATTACAATGCAAAATCGATGCTGAAGTAGATGGCTAATCCATTAGGAGGTGATTCTTAGCATAACCAAAACGTAATCAATAGACCTTACGGCCATATGCAACATATTTAATCAGGCAGGCCACAGGCCACACTTTGGAAATGGGCTGCATTTGTTCCGTAGCTTGCAGTTTCCGAATATCTGTATTGGATGACAAATTCAAATCTAATGAAAATTCTGCATTTCTTTATAATGTAAAAATTTTACACTCAATTGCTATAAAGGTTGGCGATGAACCTGTGTTTTATCAAACGATGTCTTTTTAAAAAATTAATTACTTAATTACATACAGAGAGGTTTCAATATAGATTGGTCGATAACAGAAATATGGGAAATATGTATGTCCATCTCGTATTGCACATGGGAAAAAGGGTAACGATGTTTTAATTACAGACTTGAGCAGTAATTCTCATGAGGAATCGTCTCCTGTTGACGAAAGACGGAACTACATGGATGGTCGTGATCGATAATCAAAGCGAGCATGCTCGCCTTAACGTCTGTCATCGGAATGACGGCCCGAGATATCATTATCGCATCCTGATAAATGTCGTTCACATATCTCGGAGAACAATCATCATGATCCATTGCCGCTATCACTTTAAAGATGACTAATACAGAAATTACTGAGCTACCGATGGGTGCAGCACTTGATGGTATTCAAGTTGTAAAAATGTTAACGCCCTTTGATTTTTCATCAAGGGCATAGTATGGCGTAAACAGCTTATGCCACACTTTTATACCATGGTGACTCTCAAGCCAGAGCATTTTCATCTCTTTACCTACCAAAGGTGCATTTCTAAACTGGGGTATCAGCAGCAGTTAGCGGGATTTATCTTATAGAACTGTTATCATTTATCACATCCTTTGCCCTAAGTGGCGTTCTTGATTTGTTCACGTGCAGACATTTGCAATACGTGTTTTTCTGGCGCTATTGAGACTCAATTATTGCAAAGATGTCAACTACCTCAACATTATTGGGAACTTCCCATTAGGTCCAACCCTGTTTGGTACAGTGTCATTTAAACACCCTAAACTGTCCCACTGGGTCTAATATGTAATTTTGACATTTCCAGATGGAATTCCAATTAAGTTCAATCTTGTCCCATTAGAACTAATGCAGTGCATCAGAGATTTGTTCTGATAGACATGATAAATTTGTGATTTTGTAACATAACTATTTTTTGCAAATAATAATATATGATATATTGTCATTTGTATAACCACATGGACATCATGCTTGGAGCTAATGGGACATACCCTTAGCATCACACATTCAACTGAGGTATTATCGGCATATTATGATATTTATGCTGTAAAACATCTTTCTTTACTTATTCAGCACCTTAACGTACGGGCTACTCAGACCCCCATAAACAGAAAGGTTTAAGGCGTTTGTTGCCCCAAAAAATGCCACAGCACAGCTACTTTATTAGCTAGAGCGGGAATTGAACAAGGGTCCTCTGGATTCAAACCCAAAAGCTCCAACCACTACACTAACTGCCCTCATGCTGTACATGTACATAATCATTTGGAATTTCATAACATGAAGTAGTAATAAATACTAGGACAAAATATTAGTTGAGCCAATTTTTAAGCTGATAAAATATGTTTTTACTTTTGAAAGCCTGTGGTATCTTTTTTTGTCGTGAGCCATAAAAGTGTTTCTCCTGTACTGTGTTTTCATTTTTGCTGACTACCACGGCTGCCATGACGATATTATAGTATTAGCTAGTGGTACGTAATTACCTGACAGTCCAGTAATGTCCATGGCCTTGAGGTTCCTCGCCTTGACGACCGTAACAGTCAGGCGTCCAGCTGTCGGTAGGTAACACAGAGACAGCATCACATCCCCCAAATCAACCTTGTCCTGCCACAAAGAAATACATTTGTCATTTTTAACATGTTCTCTTACAAGGTTTCCCTAAATCCCACTTGTTATATTTTAAGGAGCTCCAAAAATCAATGTTTCTCATACGCTTGTGCTAACGATTTTATCATCGGCATTTGACCTCTAAGATTTATTCGCAGAAGGTCAAACAATGACGTCGACAGAATACATGTTCTGGTTTGTTTTTCAACACAATAGAGTACATTAAGCCTTGTGTATCAATAAAGTGGCAACATTCCATATGATGGATATTAATAAAAATTATTATTCATTTATTATTATTTTATATTTAATTCACAGTAATAGTGTTACATTAACTATGACATCCCTATCATCGTAATGCCACAGGAATATTGCGATATATACTACTCAAAATTCAAAAAGGACCACCAATCATGTTTTTGTATTATTTGGTAACAAATTGGTGTGACATTGCTATTTATGCACTGATGAAATTTATCTTTGCTACGTACATTATCAAAGTCAGTATTGATGAATTTTTAAAAGGTTTGATTTCACGTCTTTGCCATCTCTCTTTACATTCCATCTAAATTTGTGGTATAGTTTTTTAATGTCGACATAAGAGTAGTTAATGAACACTGAGCCCAGCCAGTAAGTGGACGAATCATAGACCTCGAGCCAATTCATGTCATTCCTGCCCTCTCCGGTTAGGCCCAATAAGGACAGGAAATAGCTGAAAATTAAAAAAGGAACCACGATGCTCTCGCCTCATATCTGAAGTCCTGTAGTCTCTAGAGGAGGGTTACAAGAACAGAAATCAGCTTGCTTGATGAGATATCCGTGGTTCAAGTAGGATTTTCCATTTTTTATATCCACGAAACAAATATTTTTCACGCTATGCATACTCCGGATATGTAACATTTCTGCGTATTGCTAAAATATATACAGCCCTGATATTGGAGTTAGAGTTCCATTGTTAACAGTTGCCACAGACCAAATAATGTCTAATCAATAAATAATCATGCATACATTAAGTCAACCGCGCCGTCACTGTTGTTCGCGATCAGTCCATTAGGTAAGTGCTTTAGCTGATCAAATCGACAATTGCGTGTATATCTCTAGGCATGGTGTGAAATTTTCATGCTGTTATAGGCGAGAAGATACAGTATTTGTCTGGCGGGAAGAGAAGACACGGAATTCATCGTGCTGTCAGATCCACGACTGGTTGCTGTTGCGTATCGGCTAATTTTTGTCAGGCGCTACATGTAACATCTTTTGTGTGATTCTATTTCTTAGATTCACTTGGAACCAGAAAACGCATTGCAAGTTTCTCATGCGAAGTCAATGGCCATGTTAGCTATGGGAAATCAGCATGATTTCATGTTGGAATATTGAGAATATTTGTGAGTTGTCGAGTAAAATGTCTTCATGGCAATATTCATCATTACGATTGAATATTTCATTATATTTAATACCTCCATAATACAATCAAATAAGTCTTAATCATGCTAGAGATATACAAAGATATCTTTAATATGTACCTCAACAGGCATAACCGAGTCTTCCTCAAGTGGACATTTACATTTGGTAAAGTACCAGTCCGGTGATCCCTAGATCACGCGTTCGCGCCCCATCAAAAATAACGATTATTTCTATGTATGTTCTCAACAGTTATTTATCAACCTGTATATCTACGTCAAATCACAGACGATCAAACCCAGAGCTGGGGTGGGGGTATAGTCAAACAATAAACTATCCTGAACTAATATACATCCACACTAGGATTATTCCTTTGTGGTTACCGTTTGATGACTCAGTTGTTAGAGTAGCAAGCTGATTATAAGGACATCCTTGGTTTATGCCTCACCAGAGGCAAGGTTTTTTTCTGTGCCGTTATTTCCTGTCATTATCAATATATATCGATAATTATTTTCTATATATAATATATTTATGATTATTTCTCATATATACATGGTTACTTTGTATATGTATGCGAATGATTGTTTACTATATTTTGAAATATATTGCTACGTTGCTGATGATAATATTTGCGATGCATACGGGAATCGGCGACATCAATCGTGTCTCTTTCAATATTACATGAGAATGAATGATCGATGCAATCACTCATGTTAAACGCTATTATTGGTATAGCAATTATGCCTATGCCCGCGCAAGCCAGCATGACCATAGCGACATGAAATTAGGAAAGGTCAAGGTGAAGTGCGACATATATATATACCGCACTCTAAAGCCTCTTGCGCAGCTTGCCAAACGACTGTTCACGAGTTATTGGAGAATCCAGCTCTAACAAACGCCAGCTAGCCCTTCACAAATCTAATTTTGTTGGAATTTCACAGAGATAGCATTATTGTTAGCGTTAGATAAAAGGATGTATAAACTGTTCATGTGAATCTCGGTAGGGAGGGTTATCTGTTGTGTGAGGTTTCTGGGGTTTAGTACTACTATTTAAACAGTAAAAGGGAAAAAGAAAGGCGCGGTTTTGGTGCTATTATAATTAAATGTCAGTCGCATGTACAACATTGCCCTGTTAATATGTGCAGCATTGCCCTGTTAATATATTTTTAATTCACCTTTTCACGACGAATCTTTCTCGATATTCAAGCACGAAAATTTTGCTCATTTCCTATCATGGAAGGCACGGGGAAAAAAGCACGGGGAAAAATCCCTGGTTTGTGCCGGTCGAACTTACAACCTCTCGCAGGAAGGGCAACACTTCTAACCACTGCACCACTGGCGCCAACCTGAGTGCAATCATTCGGTAGGTAATATTTCAATAGGCAATTCACCAGTAGATAATAGCAATCGCACAATATGGATGTCTCATTAGTCTCTTCAATATGACGAGAAAAGTTTTCAATAATCTACTTTTAAAACCAACCTTGTCAATATCCAATTCCAAAATCTTTCTCATTTTCATCCGGGGGAAAGCATGGAAAAAGGCGCGAGGTTTTGGTGCTACTTCATAATTAAATGTCAGTCGCACATACAATATTGCCTTTACTGCCTTATAATAACCCAATCCATGACAAATCTTTCTCAATATCCAAGCATGAAAATCTTGCTAATCTGCTATTGTGAAAGGCGCGGTTTTGGCTGGTTCGAACTCCCAACTTCATGCTTGTCTTCATCAGCTGTCATAATACTAGCTTCATGAAACATTAAAATCGAATACTCTTTGCTTTTAGTGTAAAAATTCTCAGAAAGTAGACCAAAGGTGACTCACATTAAAGATGGTTTGTCAGGAGTCATATGGAAATTTTGTGATTAGAAAGCCACTCACGGAAACACGGTGTGTTCGCAAAGTAATTCAATGCTAAGCTCCTGAACATAACCAGTAATTATTATACTATGCAATTTACGTCTACTTAGTACTTTGACCTCTGTATTACAGGATGATTTTTAACATAATCGCGGGGCAACACATAAAATATTAAGAGCCGAATGCCATTATTTTGAAATACGCCGTAGTTTGGCATCCAGTACTGCAATCCATACTGCACACTGTAGAATAAAAATGGCGCAAATTAACAAACTACTTTTTCTAAGCATCCAAGGGAACTATTTCTTTTACAATTATTGCAGTTTTATGTTTCGATATAAAAAATAATGCCTTTAGATGAAGTGAAATATGACACGTTGTTTATCTGATTTTCTTTTTTTCCTTAAATTTTAGGCAACATAACTCGCATGTTGAAATTAAACGTCGTTATTTGCTGCCGGGTTGGCTGTTGGTAACTTTTTTTTGCAATTGAATAAGTAAATAGAAGCACATAGAAACCTCTGCTGATTCCGCCATCTGTTTTGAAATTTTAGCAGTCCTTCAAAAATTCTTGATTCTAAACGGTGGTTTGGATTACCACTGATCATTTGTTTATCGATCCTTTTCTAACTTGTTCATAACACTTCGCGCGAATCGATTCATTTGTATATTGTATAAAGTCACTCGCTAGTTAATTAGTTAGACATGAGCTGACTACAATGGTAAGCATTACCTGTGCCATCCCTGGCCCTTTACAGTGCTAGCCTATGTGGTTATTATGACAACCGCGCTCACCTAAGGTAAAAGCGGTGGGGTTAAACACCGTAGTCAAAAACTCGCCGAATCTGGGCAGTTGACCCTTGTTCATTCACGCCACTGATTCCAAATGCCTACAGACAGCCTACATACATCGCACACTCCGCTCAGTCTATAATAGCTGATGGGTATTTACAATGAGATGACAAGATAGCGGAAAGGTTAGCGCTATAGAGACCATCTGCAAGCCCTTATAACCACACTGCAAGGGCTACCCAGATCCCCATGAGCAGACAGGGGTTGAAGGCACTTTTTGCCTGAAAATGTCACAATTAGTAAACTGGTTAGAGCAGGAATCGATCCGGGATCTCCTGCATTCAAATCGTGCGATCTGACAACTTCTCTAACGGCCCCCCTATGCGGTTCTCTAACAAGCAAACACACCTACATCGGCAAGAACGTACTCTCCTTGCCACTGATAATTATAATTATGATAAAGTTTGCGCGAGTGAGATTAATTTGACGCACGTAATTCGGATCAGCACTCTTAATCTCATCCTTGGATATTCTGATTATCCTTATAATTAGCGCAATCCCATCTCCATTATATCACTCTCACCGTTATTGAGGCTGTATTACGCATGACTGTTATCTGTACCTTTATACGAGTTATTGATATCCCCACCATTGTTAAACTGACTCTGACCCGCATTTATTCGTGAAATTCTATGGGAACTATATCGATAGGCTTATCATGGTCGTATTGCTTTGAATAAAATGTAGCTATTCATTGTTTGTTATAGATTACTGACCTCATGCGAGTCGGGCATATTCAACAGCGAAACAGTGTCATCGTTTTAGTAAACAAATTATAGAAGAGATATATTTATTGAAAAGAAAATCAACACAAATCCATTGGCATGGGCTCTGAAGAGCACATAGGCAGCCTGTTAACATTATTACTGTTGGAATGATTACATACGCAAGATCGGCGTTTTAGTATGATTATAAGTATGATTACACGATAATAAAGTAACGATATAAAGTGTAAATTATGATGATTGCAATATTAAAGTGTGGAAACGTCCCAAAATTTCGTGTACTAGCTCCAGAAAGTCTCGGATAATATGATCATCCTGCGCAATTAAGATACTCTTCTCAACGCTAAGCGCTTAATGAAGGTACTTCACGAAGCTTTGAGGGTTTGTCTGGAAACGTGGATTAAATGTAGCCTACATTTCGCTGGCGAGGAATGATGGAAAGGTGGATTAAATGTACATTTCGCTGGCGAATGAAATTATTAGGTAAAACAATTTGACGGTTTCCCACAGACAAGTCTGAAAGGAATTTGTCTTAAAGTAGATTAGTATGATATAATTTATAATAACGGAGTTCCATCGCCGCACCGTTGGCCCTCCCATTTTGGACTTCCAAAAAATGCGAGCCGCTTCTAATTTTCATGAAAAGTATACGCCAACTTTGAACTTTTACAATTTCCAGATATTGTTCATAATCAAATGTCGTTTTACAGACTGTTACAAAGATACTTTGTCATTCCGTTAATATTATGGAACCGTCGTTGAATGAATTGGTCCTTTATTCCTTATTTCTCAGAGGATTACTACTCTCGGCGGCTCCTAACTTTCGTCACGTTCTTTTAACATTATAGCGATTACCTTTATTGAAAGAAGAAGATAATAGGCCTGAACCTGAATGGGTTCATAGGCCCACACAATACAAATAAAAGGGAATTAAATATATATATATATCTATATATATAAACATACATATACATGTGTAGCAGAAAATAGCACTATATATTCACCAGTGTATTGTTCTTATGAAATCAGATGCACGAGCGCGCGCGCACCCACATACAGAAACAGACAGTGAGTGGTGTTTGCATGCGTGACCTCACCTGTTGGGTGGAGTATATATCCTTGATGTAAACTGACTCAGTAGTGAGGTCTTTGTCAAGGTGAAGGTCCTTTACGATGGCAGCACCAATAATATCGTGCCGACTGAAGCGATCAAAGTCATATATACTGAAGTGAAGCGTTCGATCACACATTTCTTTACACGGAACATAAAACACGAAACTTTCGCAAAACAAGGGGTTCAGCGTCTTTCTGTGAACTTTTGTCTGGTACTTGTTCTTCCTATCTGGCAGCAAGTAAATTTTAACGTATGGATCAGACGTGCCGGAAAAGTCTTTTGCGGGTAATCCCACGGCTTTGTCAACAGTGACCAGTAATGCTTCCCGTTCTAGATCGTACTTCAGTCTGAAGTACAACTTCCCGCATATGACATGTTCTGATTTACAGCTGTCGACCGATGGACGACGATACAGTTCTGGTTTGATTGCACCCAGCGGTGGCTGCTCTTTCAATTTCATTTGCTGCACACTAAATTCAATGTTTGACATATCGAGTTTGTGAGAGAGTTGACGCTGAAAGTTTTGATGTCGTGGAGAGAGGGTCGGTAAAGTCGTCTGTCTCATGCCAACGAGCAAAGGGTGGCGTTTTTTATCGCTACGACCGGAGTTCTTCACCTCATCGGTGAGATTCGGTGTACTCTGACTGATCGATAGATTCGACTGAGAGACCAATGATGGCTCATCGAGTTTGGACCAGTCCATCGCGCAACCTTTTCCTTTCTGACGTTTGCAATACCATACGACAGCCGAAACTGCAACTATTATAGATAGGGTACCGAGAGCCGATACGATGGCAACCACATAAACCATCATACTCGACATATCTGCAACAACAACATGTGGTTTTTATAGCGACATCCAAGCAAGGTAACTCGGCAATTAACTCTTGATAGCATACTATTTATAATGTGTGAATGAGAATATAAGAATATCACCACTACCCTCCATTACACGATATTTTCTATGGAATATTGTAATTATCTTCCTTTTTCAACACCTTCATTCACATTCTATACAAATAATACAAGACTCGTATTTGTGACGTATGCAACGTTTTGTTAATTGCCTGACGCAAGTTGGATGAAATCAACGATAAAAGCTCCAGCACAGGAATCTATTAGCGTCAGTAATGGGGCTGTCAAAAACAGACGATCGATGTGATGTGAATATTCCAAGAAATGGAGGAACTCTTGTATTGCTTGGTGGACACAATGGAATGAGGGAGAATATTTTCATTTGTCCTTGGTACATTTGTTTACCTTCTGCAAATAATTTTTCTTTGAATAAAACTACATCAAAGAGGAACTTTACATTTACAAAATTTTCTATATTCTATTTGACACTACACTAGCCAACACTTTATAATCCAACGCATTTTGATCATCACTTAATAATCCACCATTCCTCTTTCAAGACTTACTTAAGAATAGTGTGGTTACTTGAACCGTTGTCTGTGCTTCACGGCCTTTTACAATGTTAGCCTATAAATGTGGCTAACACTACAAATTTATTAGCCTCACTTATAAGGGGTGGGGGAACACACGTGAAAAACTCACCGAGTCTGGGCAGACAATTGACCTTTTTCCATCCACGCCGCTGGGTGCAAACGTCTACACACGAATTACATCTCACGTCGCACTCTCCACCACGTCTATGATAGTTGATGGTTATTTACAAGGGGATGACGACATAGCTGGGAGGTAAGCGGCATAGAGACCATCCATAGAGCATCTTAAGCACAGCAACGCCAGCGGGAAAGCCCTAGCAGAACCATGCTATAAGGCTTACCCAGACCCCCATGGAAAAAGAAGATTATGGCGCTTTCTGCTTAAAAAAAACGCATCATGTAGTATATTGGCTCGAGCGCGAATTGAACCAGGGCCATCGGGATTCAGAGTTAAACACTCGAACCACTATGCTAACTACCATTCTTCCCCACATAAGACTTGATAATCCAATACTCTTCTGTTCAACGCTTAATTATCCCTGATTCGTATCCAACACGTTATAATCCAGAACAATAATCCAACATACTCTCTTCTAATTCAATCCAATACGTAAATAACCCAACACTCTCCAGCATTCTCATCATACTCAAGACGTTATAATCCAACATCCTTATCCAAAACTCTCTTATCCAACGCTTTGTAATTCAACGCAACACAAACGCCTGGCCTTTCTATGTATAACTCAAGTTATAAGTTTCCTATTAGGCCGGAAAAAAAACAATACAATCATTACCACGGCGTAATAAATTTTAATTAATACATAACCTACCGGTGAAAGATGCCATGTTGCCTGGAGATATCGAACAGTGGCTACATCGTCGGTATGTATTACAACACTATGAATACGATTCTCGCTTCTTTTTATTGCCCATCTATAAAATACACACAAAACAATATTGAATTGATCAATTAGGATGTTATAAACTTAATATATTTATTGTTAGCAATAGAGCTTCTGGTATCCAATGATTTTAGTACGATACGAATGGCTCATGAATATTCAAAAAAAAATTTTGGTGGCGCTCAAATCCACATCAACCCATCATTTCCATGTTTAAATTTTATCAAAAATATCCTTAATTATATTATTATTTGTTGAATCTTATCATTTGGCAGAAACTGCCGCTGGGTTTCCGCAAGAGAGGTAACTGCATTTTGATCACATTTATCTAATTTCAAATCTCGAACATGGTAAAATCCCACTTACACACTTTATTGTCCTATTTCATGTCTACCTATTGTATATAAATGTCAAAGAGTTGGTTAATATAGTAACAACATTGTACAACCAACGACGTGCAGGCTCCATTGATTTCTTTCCTGCTAGAAAAATTCTCAATAAAAAGGTCTAGGCAATTTATGTTGACATTTATCTAATCATAAACGCCCTAAATGTTATTTTATACAAATCTAGTCAGATACATTTCGAAGACAACGTGTAATATTAAACAGGTGGTGACATTTTGCGGGCATATTTTTAGACAATATATAACATAAGCAGCCTGATGATTAGGATAACGTAAATTACTATAGCCAGCCGTCACTTTATATCCATTGTTAAATTCGGGAATCGAAACACGCGTGAAAATTACCGTAATTGTATACTCCCGATTTGACTTGGTATTTCAGCGCAAAACTAACTGTATTGCGTATGCGCCATTGGCATTGCGTCTGCAGCGCGGCAATTTTATAGCTCTCGTGTTCTACTTTGTACAATACACACCAGTGTTTTTCACATGCAGGGCGACAGGACACCGCACGGTCGATGATGTAGCGATGTTTGCTGTATGAGTTCGCCAATGACAGACAAGAACACGATTGTGTGGTTATTTAACATTCGGTTGTTTTAACTTATTACAAATAGCGTACTATCGCATTTGTATAGTACAAACGACAATAGAATTAATTTAATACCTTTAATAATTGTGGTACTCTCACTATATCTCATAATTTATCTCCCTTGCGTTTAATATCACATGTTGTCATATTTTTCACAAGCGCCATCGGTGACGCGATTCGTCAGTCAAATCAGAGTAGATAAATAATAAATCGTCTCTTTCTAATTTCGCTTCTTCTTTCTCTCAATGGTCCGTTTACATTGGGGAAGACACAGTACGAAGGGTGTCCCATAAGTTTCTGGCCTAACCATGAAGGACTTACGGCATGTAAACCAAACTTACCCATTGACAAGACCCA
>WURV02156108.1:0-16453 GCA_011762755.2 Epimenia babai
TAAAATTGACTTTTGTGTTTCTAAAGTCAGGGGGTCGTCTTATAAGTGAGTCGCCTTATAAGCGAGTATATACGGTACTTCCAGCAACCGGTTGCTATTCTTGGACACAATAGGAGATATGTCACATTCCACTTATTGGACATCTTCCTACTACTGGGAGCACTGGAAACCATAACGGATCTAAATTCACCGCAAAATACTATCACATGAGCTGATTGTTAGAGGATTCTAATAAATTGTACTATTTGAAAAGCGCAATAGATCTTTCCTTATTTTCTCTTATTTACTGAGGTTTGTACCGACCAATTTTTATTTCAGGGAATATGTCTAGAAATATGGCCAAAACTTAAGGAAATTACATATTTCCTGACAATTTTGATGAATATATATATTCTCTGAGTGAAACAGGGAATATACCAAATTATTCCCTAATAATTTTAGGGAATTTACATTTTCCCAATAACATATGTAGAGAAAGAGCGACTATTCTCATATTATATTGTCGACTCGAATCGCTGAGAGAATATCAGAAATATAAAGTTGTTTTTTTTTTTACAAAAAAAGCCGTGTCAGAAGCACATGGAGTTGGTCCATATATAACATTATACATATACAAGCATGTCTGGAAACCGAACGAAAATCAACAAGAAACGCGTGGAGAGTAACGACATCACATTTATCAACAATACTAATATCCCGACTACCAAAGAGACGATAATATCCACATAAATTCCATCGTAATAGCATAGCAACTTATACAGATATGATATTACCAATCTAGAGTGCGTCATTATGACCCGAACGGTCGAACCATAATGCATTTCCATCACTCTCGAGTGTACGTCAAATATATGAGCCGGAATCACCCCGAGAAATAGTACGTCAGTCTGATCGGTTGCGATCAGGAAGAACAATTACAGACACCCATTAATGTTATCCAGTCCGAAGATAGTTTAATGGGTCGCCACGAACGAAATAATGAATTTGTAAATTACACGCACCTCTCACGGCGATGTCGTCTTGCGAGGCGAGTGACGAACAATTAAAGACGCGGCTACGTCCAGCTAATAGCCGGACATGGATCTATTGTTAGCAGTGCAGGCAAACGGAGGGCTGTATTGGGTTGGAGATTTCCATTAGTCCACAAGTCGCAATGTCACCGAATACCTGCATATGAAGTAAAGGAATGGATGCAGAGTCTTGATGGAGGGAGTAGTTTGCGTTAACAACGAACAAAATTGAGTAGTTAATCATTAACTCCCAAAACCAAGATCACGCCATCTTTCTTTTACATGACACATACCACCAAACAGGGATTTGACCTTTGACCTAAGTAGCTATTACACAGAGCAGATAGTAGTATATTGACCTAACGAAAAACACATTTCAGTGTTTGTTTGAAAAGTTGGATAGTGTGGCTATAATCGCTATAAAACAGAAGAATGAGTTTAGTTGCCGTGACTCAGTATTTATATGACATAATAAACACCCAAAACGGATAAATTAATCATAAAAAACAATCCCCAGATATGCAAATATTATTAAGCTATTATTGTTTTACATTATTGCGACATCTTGAAATAACAAACTATTTCTCGCCCTGACCTATTGCGCGAAATTGGATGCGATTGCGATTTTCATGGGTCGCTGCTAATGAGAACCAGTTATCTCGTCGATCAAATCGTTCTCGAAAACCGCCACTCAACCCGTGCGCTAATAACGGCCATTACCGCCGTTCAGTCGATTTATTGCCAAACGCGTTTACCACGATAAGTCAGTGTACATGTCCGCATCGTCGATAGATAGAAGACAGGCGTGTCTCCGATAAATGTCTGGTCTAACTATAAAGCTACCGGGGATCTTTTGATCGGCGAATTCTATATTTTTACTATCTTCTGTGTATCCAATACTACCCTTCAAGGGTTTCTTTCCTATCTATTCGTTTTTTATGTGACTGTTCTGAAACACCAGAACTGATTTACGTTTCGCTTACAGCGGTACATCAAAGGGTATTTGAGCTTACCTCGCTTTATATACATAGCTATATATGGATATACGTACACCAATAACTCTAAGAATAAAGACGATAACAAAAATGACCTTGAAGATCGGGAGTAGTGTATTGTTCTGCTGTTTTGCCTCGTGTGTGTGTGTGTGTGTGTGTGCGCGCGCGCGCGCGCGCGCGTGCGTGCGTGCGTGCGTGCGTGCGTGCGTGTGTGTATTGTCCATTGGCATCATATAAAGTTAAAGCCAGGAACAATTTCGCTTCGTGGGTAGAGCATAAAATTAAGTAATACGAAAAGAAATTACCCAAATACATCGTGGAAATTTTTGGGATTAATGCTGAGTAGATGGCATGAAACTGCCGCTTTCATCCCATGGGCGCAGAAAAGGTCTAATCAGCCAATTATACGCGAAGCAGGTGTAACAGGCGATGATAATTCATATAACTCAGTCAAGGAGTCAACTTGTTAGGCAATGAGTTAATTTTTATATCCCAACACAATCTCCTCACCTGATCGAATGGTATTGGAGCTACTAGGCACATCACGGTAACACAATTAAGCATATAATCATAACAAAAAGAATGTAAAACGAATAAACCCATGTTAGAGCAGAATAAAAGTAGGACTGAATTGTGGATGGAAAAAATTACATATATATACACGCACACACGCGCGCGCGCACACACACACATATATTTATATAAAACCCCCACTACAAAATCGTTGCATTAAGGACTCGAGGACCAACCGAACGCGCGGTTGTGCGCGGAATATCATATTGTACAGCTGTTTTCTGAGAATTCGCGCTACGTTCTTGTATACAGAATTATGTTCAGTATAACCAGATTATATTCAATTCTGGCAAGTTAGAAGTATCCATAGAGAGAATAGGTCCATACTGAACTAATACATATTTGTTACTTAGCTTCAAGAGCGTGCTTAGAATTAGGAAGAAGAATATTGGATGCATGGTTGTCGGAATATGGGAAACGGATGTCAGAATGCGAGACCAACATCTTTTCGATCTGTGAGATGATTCGATATACCGGATTGTAAGCGTGCCCATTATAACACTTTACTTATAACACAAAAGCGGAGGTTATACCTTATCGACTTACGAACATAATCATTAAGGTAAGCTTTTGAGAGAGGGTATTGATAGAGAGAATATATACTGGAAGAACTCTGCCTATGCTTTTTGTATTATCGTAAGCATCATCTTGTCACAATGACTAAGCGATAATATGGCACTAAAAAATAAAAATAAAATTTTAAAACTTCATTATACAATGTGGCTAAGTCGGCATTCGACATGTCTATGTCCTACATAATTTTAGTGAGTAGAATAACCAAGACATGGCAATACATCTGCGAAACTCCTCCCAGCCACATTGAAATCACAGCATCGTATTCCTCTACTCTTACACCTATCTTCCCTCTAATTTTAGTGCGCCTTGCAAAAAGAAAGGAAGGGAACCAACTGATCATATTGTAGTCACATAAACTTTTCTCTCTTAATTAATATTGTACCATATGGGGACAATATTATCAAGCATAAGAACACTAAAATGGTGAAACTACATGATGACCCGTATGGGAATTCACCGTAGTGACTAATTCGAAGCATAATGTTCCCGCACGACCCTCCCCTCAGACATTACGACAATTCTTTAGCATCCGTTGCCACAGCTTACGCGGCTAAGTGAAATAATGCGTTTTTCATTCGATTGCGTATGTCCCATCAGAGGTGTTATTGGAAATGCGCGCTGAATGTGACGTGAATGATGGGCTATCGGACAGCACCGTTTGTTGATGAGTGAGACGGAATCTCCTTAATCGATTCGTGTAGAGCCGCCCGATATGGGACGGGCACTCTGGGTCGTCAATGGCGCCGTTTTATCGACGCCTCCATCGGTCTTGTGATCTTATCAATTACGCTTCAGCTTGATAAATAACGCTCGTAAGGGTCTTAATGAATCTTCGTGATGAAGATCAACATCGGTAGTATTAAACGGAATAAATATGTACCTCTATGCGATAAAATTATATCATGCCTATTGAGGTAACCCAGATAATAGTCGAATTCTTAATAATTTATTGTAAACACTATACAGAGCAGAAACGCAGGCATCTAGGTTCGTCCGACAAAAATTAGAAACTGCTAAAAGACCTCGCCATGCAGGTCATCCAAGTAAGATTGATAAAGCTAGATAACGATGCGGAACGATCGGGGGTGAATATGCATTAGGTCTGGCAGGGAATTTGGACGATACGTTGAGACGTTACAACGCGAGACGGGTATTAAGAATGCAATGAAACATTTCGCCTCTCGATAAAATCCATTAGTCCGCAAAATGTACCGCCTTAAGTGTCTTACATCGCAGTAATGGACGTATATACAAATAGTACAAGGCTAAATACATGGAAGCAGGAAATCCTATCACGATACAATAAGAATGACAATAAAAAATCAAATGTTTCCACACGAGATAAACTTATCCACGAAAGAGAACCTGTTTTTATCCTTACAACTATGACTTTCATTATTTAGTTCTTTTGACTGCTAGGCTGTAACGAGTACCATTATATGACGAGAGATAAAAAGGTCACACCCATTCGGCTAACTGAGATAAAGATCAACCAGGGTTTTCTTATATCAAATATCCGTCATCGGGTGTAAAGGTTACACGCCGTGAACTATAATTAATATATACAGAAGCTCAAGCTAATCTTAAACTTCGATTGTCGAATGCCTTTTATATATATTTTGGCTAAGACGGCAACCGACACATCGATGGTAGCGATAAATTACGTATTCGCGTCCCACATGTCCCGAAGAAAAACGAACAGGAATATAACATGACGCGATTTATGTCATGGAGCATTCTGTAATCCCAGCGCCAAAACACACGCGACACGCAGGGAACGTGCAGCATACAAATCGTCCCCCGAGAAGCCAGACCCATCGTAACCACAATCAACTTCGCTCATTTACACACAAAGCGTCTCAACACCGAGGCATCATCTCCAGTTGTTGCTCTGGCGACGCGTGATTTACTGTTCGCGGATCTGCATGTAATTTTAAGTGATATTTGTCGGTGTGTCTAGGTAAGATATAAATACAGTAGAGTCACCATCGTCAGAGTTGATTAATTAGTTTTAGAGAACTTAATATAAAATGGTAGCGAACAGTTGAACACGCGCGCACAGTTCCTCCCTAGTCGTCAATAAACAAACGAAAAGTTGATATGGATGGTAATGTGTATCGCAACTGCTAGTGCTCCAAATGGATACATCCTTACAATGCAGGTAAAACATGGAAGGTGGCTTTGGGTGATTTGATTTGAATGGCAATAGTTTCGCGAAAATATTGAATGAGCAATACAATCCGTTTTTTTATTGTTTACAAATGTTAAACTATCATTGTTGTTGCTGTTGTTATTATTATTATTATTATGCATTTAATTAAAAAAGACTATTTGCGATATATTTTGCTTTGCAGTGTTTGCCAGTTTGTTATTTTACTCCAATGATATTTCTGTTTAAGCCTAAATCCGACTAAATTTTCTTAATTATGAAATGAAATTGATTTGATTAAAGTTTACTTATTAGCTTAGCTCTTAAATACTTCACATGAAACGAATTAGCTAGCATTCGTATACTATTAGGCACAAAAGACAATTTTATGTAATATATCATGAGAAAAACAGACTACGCAGTGGTTCCTCAAGTGTTGTGAAAACAATGTAGGCCTACTGTGGTTTTTTAGATTATTTTTCTACGAATTCTTACTTTTTCCAAACGCACAGTATATTTTAAACTAAATTCTAATAAAATACCTTTATTTTATTTGCGTGTCTGAGAGGTAAGGAGAAAGCTAGTATAATGTGTACAACACCCCGATATACTCCACTTTCTCGTCTCGTCAGTCAAGAATAACACATTTGATTACAATTCTGAGATCGCGGCTGGAACAGCCCGCCGGTTAATACAGTTCTGACATCTCGCAGTTGAAGATGGACTACGCAGGCGTAACGGGCAAAATCGTGCGTGAGATTCAAATCGCGCGTACCGCTACAGCAATTAGGTTCCACTGATCGATACATAATTTAGGCGAAACGCGTCCTATTGTGACTTGTGACGAGGGAATTGTTCAACGCTCCGTTTAGGATTGTTCTTGCTGACTTGGCGAGATAATGCGAAACGTCAGACATCGTCAAGGACACCTCTTCGACATGCCATGGCATCTTACCGCGCGAATCTCATCTTGAAGTGACTCACAGTCGTCTCGATCGCATTAGTTAACAACTGAGTTAATAAAACGGTCCATAATCAATACGATATTATAAAATTATGATAATCGTATGATGTGTGTGTGTGTGTGTGCGCGCGCGCGCGCGCGTTTGTTATTTTTAGCAAAAGTTGATCGAAGAAGAGGAAACAAACCGGAAGCATCTCATATGCTAAGACAAAAGAAGGACATCTAAGATTTTGTTGCGATGCCAGTCGCAACGAATGTGAACCATGTATAGAGAAAACTTCCAATAATGTTGTATGTTACGATAAGCTGGGTGTAACCCGTTGTCTCGACGTTGAAAATTAACATATTAGTATTAAAAACCACGGAGTCTGGACACACAGTTAACCATCGTCCTTGCACGCCACTCCTACCGTGCACCCACAGACATACATGTGATGCCCACCCATCTATATTTGCTATAGTGATGATTATTTACAATGTAACGACAATTAAGCGAAGAGAACAAGTTATAGAAACCACCCAGAAAGCGTGCAGGAAGGAGGCCTTACATAGTCACTCTGCAAGAACCACGCAAACTGCCGCCGACGGGGTTGAAAGTGCCTTTTACTTATAAAACGACACAATCGATAGACGGGAATCGAATCGATTCAATTCCAACAATCTAATCACTAAGCTAATGGCCCCTTTAATCCCCATTACTGTACATAAGCCTACAACCGGATATCTCTCGAAAAGGGCATACATGTTCAGTAAGTCGGTGATTCCAAAGAGAACCTCCAACATCCACGACTACGACCTACAGCTGCGCGAGTATTTGAACGTCGTATAATGAACTTGATCTTGCAATAGAAACCTGATCCGGGCGTAGGAATTCAAATCACAATCAGCACCAATTATCTATCTACGCTCACTCAGATATGAAATTCCTACTTTTAATAGTCGAGAGCAATACACGGGAAAATTCTCGAAACTACGAGCTACAGACGACCGATTATCCAGCTATTACAGACTTGCGGTTGACGTTAAAAATTCTTGACGATCTATCGATCACAGAGCTTATGGGCTTGGCTTCATTACGTATAGGATGGTGATATATGGGGTGTGGTTGCATAACATAAACGTTATTAACGACATTAACGACAAAATCGCAATGAGCGACCGCTCGCTCGGCGCTATTAATTATAATATATCGATAGCGCGGGTCTAAGTGCATACCCCTGTTTGGGGCCTTGTCGCGCAACTACCTGCGTAGAAAGATTGGTGCATTATGCATAGTTATAGTAGGACATTGCTTTGATATGGATGTAAGTTAATTACTAAGTACATCGGTATATATCTATTATGCCTGTCGAACTCGACGATGGAATAGTTTTGTGCGTTATTGCTAGAGTTAGATCTATACCGTAAGACAGGTATGATTAATTAATAGAATAAAAATGACAGTTACACCGCATTTGAAAGTCTTTGGTGAGATTGAACAATGTCGATTTACCGAGCAAATATGGAGTCATATTTGATTAACTAACATTTCACTATCCCCAGGCAGATATCCAAATTTCCCCAATATATCTATTTGTATTTACGGAACACCAGAACAATATCACGCTATCTCTCCCCGGAACTATGTGAAACACATACATTCTTTTATCACAAGAAAATTGATAAGTGCAACTCCATCTACGTCAATCAGCCATCATACGAACTCTGCCGACTCCAGAAACTCCAGAACGGAGCCGCCAGACTTCTCCCTCATACATGTCGTCCTTCTCATATTACTCCTGTTTTTCGCTTGCTCCGTTGGCTACCCGTCACATCTGAAATCTTTCCAATCTATTCTTATAAATGTATCTACGGTATTGCTCTTTCCTACGTCTCTTCAGTCATCAGCAATAATTCATCTGTCCGTTCTACTCGATCGAACCCTTCACTTATATATTCCATTTCATTTGAAGTAGTCTAGCGAAGATAGAGGCATAAAGTGTCTACAGACTACAACTACAGAACCCTTAGCAATCAAGAAAGGAGGGTCTAACAGCGATTGCCCTGACACTATCTGCGGCGGAGATATATATCAACAATAGCATCTTTTACATAAAGTACCTATTTTTATATATCACAAGGTTTTGCATAAACATTTATTAATGTAACACTATGGTGAAAATAATCTTCAAAGTTTTCTGTCAGTGATCGGGAATCGCACTATTTTCTCCTAGAGGCAATATTTCACACGGAAGCATTGCAACAATTGCTGTTCAACTCTTCTTGTTACTGCCTACTGTAACTCTTGGGGCAATTTTCTTTAATAAATATTGCAAGCAACCCCACGCTGAGCAATCCACACAGAAACCGTACAAAATCATGAGCCATAAATTACTGCGCAGCTGAGATATAAGTTTGACACAAAAATCAACGCGCGTTATTGGCGTCTTACGTCGTAAGCCTGTGTCGTCTTATCGCATTACGCAAACAGATTGGCAATATTTACCTTTCATCGAGCGCCGTTTGTTACATAGCATAGGCAAGCAACGCACCAGATTCCCAATTTCGTGTCCAAACGAAACTATTCTTCCAAAGAAGAGAGAATAACAAAACGCCGATGGGTCTTGCCCTATTGATTGTGATCCTGTAACATTCAAATATACTATCGATGTATGTATGTATTTATGTATGAAGTGTTAGCGTAGAATTAATTCGTTGGCTAGGCAAGTATGCTGTGATTAACATGATGGACGAAACACCTTAATTTATTATGCTGGGAAAACATCATTCGAAACAGTGAACAAACCTTTACATAACCATACCGAAAGGGCCACCCAGAGCCATACGGCAAAGAAAGATGAAGGCGCTCTTTGCTCGTCAAAGGCTATAAATAGACTACACTCGCTAGACCAGTGATCGAACGAGGGTCTTCTGGATTTGATTCCAACGATCTAACCACGCACTAACCGCTTTCTTATATACATTTATATAATGTAGGCTAACGGATATAGACAGATCTTTTGTATAACACTACAAACGCATCAGCATTATATCACTCAAAATTCGAAAAAAAAACATTACGATATCACAGCTATATAGGCTACTTTATATGTCTGGCTATGACGTAAGTACTTTGGTACTCACGTCGTACGTTATACAACGTGTATTGTGAATATTGACAAATGTTGTGAATTATGGCATTTAAAATAGCTTTATCATACCAGATTCCATTAAGATATTGGTTTTATACCAAATTTATGGCATTTAAAGAATAAATAATAATATTCGAGTCGATCTGATGGTCTGGTTATATAGCATCAACTGCTAAACGTGAATGTAGCATTATTGTTATCTCTTTTATACCTAATGATTTACTTATGTAATTTACATGTGGAAAATATTTCGGATGAAATTATTATATAATAAAATGAAAACATACGTTTTGGTACACATTGACCAATAAAGATATTTATCTCTGTTACTCCTTTATAAAACTCCAATACCGTACCGTTAATTTGCATTTCTGAGAACATCTCACACATTTTAGTACGATCCGTAGAAATGCAGATCAGCTAATTTCATGTAAGCATAATGACTAACTGATTCTGAGATCTTTAAGGGTAAACATCCGGGCATTCGAGGCGGGACTGACAGCTGTGTAGGCTAAATAACAGTGGCATATATACGAAGGCTCGTGTGAACCTTTCCTTAGTTAATCAATTAGATGCTACCTTCACTTTTCGTATTTAATATTAGAGGGACAATAGGTAAAGGGAGAGTAAAATATGTGAACTGGAAATAATATCCAAGAGTAATACTTTGTCTCATAGAAGAACCTCTGCAGTTTGTGAACTCTCCAAGCTCATGTAGTTTCAGATATGGGTCGATGGTGTCTCTCTCCAAAACCTTTGACGGAGTTCGATAACAGCAAACCCACCCACCCACAGACAGGATTACAATTTCATTCTAGTAAATTAATGTCACCCTAAACATCCTTTCTTGGACAGGTTAATAATAGTGACCGCCTGTTGCATATCTAGCCCAATGCGATTGTTCACGAATCCATTGTATTCTCAAACGACGACATTATAGTCCTGGTATTTGCGATTGTGTGATATGTTCCATTGGGCGGTGCTCATCTCCGTTTCTAGCGCTGGGCCAGACAATGCGAGACCTCTCTCCGATACGTGACTAACGTTTCCAGCTACTGCCAATACTTATCTTGCCTCCCCACGAGGCTGAGTTGACCTAATTGTTGGGAGTCCATGAACCCATCCACGCATTGGCGGACTCGGTGAGGGTTGAACCAATGAGGATGTAGTCGAGTAGCATTTACACAAAGCCACCACATTCGTGTTATAATTGAGTATAATCCACATTATATCCATCGCTTTGGATAGGCGACACGCATTGCTATCATTCTGTTGCCATTAATATGGAACAGATAATTCTCGCCGAATCGTTCCCACAGCCCCTTGCAGTCGTGGTGATATCATATTTAATGACAATAATAACGACGACTGTCTTTACCTAAGTACAGAAGCTGCAAGTGTCTAAATGGTTGTTGAGGCGTATTCACCAACTCTTGCGTCGAGATTATCAATTCTGCTATAGGACGCAGTCTCAATTTATCCATCACGAGCGACAGGCGAACTATTCGCACTAATAGATCCCGAAGGGACAACGTTGATTCGTTGACAAATGGACATTTGAAACATCGGCGGTTTTAAGAAAACTGCTAGCTTCTACGGTAGTCGTTGGGAATTGGACGTGAGTTGGTCTTGTAGAATAATTCATAATGCTAATTTTCAACAAGTGTACACAGTGTATTGTCAGTAATGAAAAGCAAAAGAAATTGATCGTAATTGAGTAATTTGTTCGTTAGCCAACAAAAAAACTGCCGTTACCATGATAACACAAAATAGCAGGCAATGTGATGGAATGTGGTTCTTTGAATGAATGGAAAGCAATGTGCAGAAAAAACCTATACCTCCCAGTAAGGTTCCATCGGAGGTATAGACTTTTTCTAGTCATTTCTTATGCTTTCAATATAATGAGAGAAAAGCACAAACTGTAAATATAAAAAAATGTCATCAAGGAGGGAAACTGGGATAGTAAAACTAAACTGTAGAAACACTCGTCAACACCGAGGAATTTTGTTTTGCGACTCTGAAGGCGGATGGACATAAAAAACCAGCGCACGTTCATTACTGGAAAATAGCCAGTGTTCGTTCGGACTAGGAGCTTCGGATGACAGCAAACAATAAAGTAATTAATAATCTGGGCGTTATATCTGTACAAGGATATGAGGTTGCGTCCACGAGCGCTGTGACGTCACTAACGTGAAGTGTTGACGCAGCCGTCTCGTTTGCATGGGAACACGAGGACGTGAGGTAATTAAAGCGTTCACCGCTGTTCAGCACGCCTGAATTTATCCAGAGATACCGTCTCTATGCAACCGTTTTCTCCGATATGACCTCCCTGTCAACACCACTCGTCGACTGCTGGTATCGATCAAGGCGTCACATTTCCTCATATGGCCGTACAAACGCGAAGGCTATTCTCAAGCACAAACTGAAAATCGACGTACAGAGAGAGTCGCTGTAACCCGAGTAACGCCCGCTCTTATCGTGCCCAGATCATAAAAAATTCGTTATGAACGGGTAATGGGTGAAACGCGGAAAATTTTTAGCTAACCTTAAAGCATTCGACTAGTTGGAGAATAATAGGTTTCCGCGCGAATATGCGTAACGATATGGCCACACGCAAGATTACTACTTGTAGGCTTATGAGAAAATGAAAACCTATGGTACCTTATATGATATAGAATTTCGAGGTAGAAATCGCCGTAAACCCAATAGGTCTGATCCAATAATCTCAACTGTTGTAAATTTACAGAATATTGAGATTATCGATTCAGCTTCCCATATAATTTGAGTACACCAAATAAATAGGTTGTAAGAAATTTCTCGGACGTTTGACCAATCGTAACGCGAATGTGATTGCGTCCTTATGCTTCAAAACCCCAAAATTTGCGGCTTTGTTGATGCGCTTAAAGATGAATACGGTAGGAAGGTAGGACATTTCGGACCTGTTCTTTTCCTTGCCATATCGCACGATCATTTGCATGCATGGAGAATCGCATCCGCTTGATCCGACAATACTACCCGATACTGAAGTTGATGGATGATTTTACCGCGCACCTAGCCTGATATACCGCGTGTCTAGCCGAGGAAAATGAATTGTGCCACCATCGACGCAGAAAGTTATGCATGGAGATCATGCATGGGTTGACGCCAAGGCGGTCACAGTATACAGACAGCAAGCTTAGTTTAGTTAATTTAATTAATAGGCACTAAGCAGAGCATGCGGTTCGTACCGTGACCGCGTGCCTGTAGCCATTCACCCCTAGTCCATTAGCCTGATTACACCGAAAGTAGTTGGAAATCTCGTGAAATCTAAGCAAACAGCCTTGCGCGATGGTTGTATAACCTTGTAGCTTTAAAAAGAATTACTCTAACGATCCGCAACACCCGCCCGCTATCGCTATATTCTAATCCATTTGCTATTCAATCAGTATTGACCAGAGTATGAAATCATACCTTGGCCAGTAAAACCGCGCAATGTTCTCAAGTCTCAAACGACTCGCTGGAGGTATAGCAAGTATTGGATATGGTCGAGATAATTTGGCGAGTAATCAATATGTTCCTGTCAATAGCCATCTTTTCCGAGTCAGCTGGCGTGCAAGATAAACCACCAGAAAGCTGCGCGAATGGATGAAGCATTCTTAATCTAGGACGGCGTATGATACAAATGGTCTAATTTACTCGTTATTAGGTCTAGCGTACTATCGGCAATTGGGGAATTGAATTGACGCGTAGGTCTGCAAATTCATAAACAGACTTTCGAAACCGTATAGCGCACTATATTGATCTGGTCGTCAATAATTGTTAATATACCACATGGTAGTTATAACGCGCCGTTGTAATGTCAACACGGAAAGACAACAAACCAAGCTTCGTCAATTATCGTCTACCTGTCAATTAGGATGAAGATGTGCACGAGGTGTCACGATTTCCTGTTTGCAAAAGGCCTGTCAGGAATTTGTATGTTTTTGCTCCTCCACAGTAGTAAGCAAGCGTAAAATAGCTTTTTATAGAAAAAAACTAAAGGACTAAGGCAAATTGAACCCATTTTACATGACACGAGCAGTTGTGTGGTGTTGATAGAGACCAAATTAATTTCCAAAATGGTGTGTACGTAATCATGTTGCCTACAGTACAACTGACGTTTCCTAGGAGTGAAAAAGCGTGAGATCAATATTCCGCACTTTGAAGCGACCGTGCAACATTTCTAATGAGGATTTGTAACAGGTCATCGTGGGAGGCAGTTCTCCAAGTCGCGATCAAGCTCCTTACTAATGTAATGTCTCACTGCATATTCATAGTAATGAATTTCTCTAGTACTGTCGATCAGAGGGATTACGCAAACTACCTTGTCTTAGAATACAAAAAAAAACACAAATGATATGGCCAGAAATGGAAACCTTCACCTTCTGTGTCGCAGATCCTCTATCCACCAAAACTACCAGATGGCAGATATTTGAGTAATTACCAGTATAGAAAATGAGGATTTAGTGTGTGACATAGCGTTAATTCTATTATATGTAAAACGCACGGACAAAAATTGATAGGTCTTTGATACGAAAATGCAGCCGTTTGACGTAAGTCATTAGAAGCTAACACAGGGCAGCACCATGAATTGTCCATGACCTCGTCTTGGGTAGCTAATTCGAGATGCTGCCTACCTGCCTGTCGGCATACTTCTGCTTGATAGTGTTACTGCGCAAATTGGGAGCAGTGCCTCCCACATGTGAGTTTGAGCAGATAGGACTGACCTGACTATGGCGACAGAAACTATTGTCTGAACCTTGTAGACTTTTATAACATGATTTTTGCAGCGAATAATTGGTTACTGAGGTTGCATTTAATTCAAAAAGATCGCGATTCCAATTGTAGAATATCAGCACAATTTCTTAATGTGATCAGTCAATGAAGAAATGATGTCAGATGATGTCAATGATTGAATGGCTGGCCAGCGGCTGATAACATGATTTATAATCGCTACGTTACCCTAGTTACATTTGCTGACATTTCATTGACTAATCATCGACAACCGAGGCAAAATTAATTTCCTTTCGATCAAGATACATCTGATCAAATGGTTCAAAGGATTCGGGGATCTTCCCAAGCGTTTATGAAAACTGTGATTTTCAACGATGCCGCTGGGTGTCTAAAATCCTAAAATTGGCACTACTCAAAAATTAAATTGAGGTATAGACCACGTACAGGCTGCCAACAGACCACCTACAATGGTCGTACTGTTATTCAATGAAAACCACCCATTCGCTAAGTGAACAAACTCGGTTGCTGCAGGATCCGGCTTCCTCAAAACGCAGTTCAGTCGATACCAGAATGGCCACGTGTATATGTATTCAATTATTGTAATTGTAATAATAAACATGCATAAGATCTGAATTGTGGTTCCCCTATAGATTACCGATTCATTGAAGTCGTAATAACGGCCATTTTGGCCGTGAATCCATCCTCTGGACATACCGCGCAGATATTTACATACGACATATTTATGTTGTTTGTATTCCGTGTGGACGCTAGAGGCAGCTGGCGACGAATGGATCTGTCTCGTGCAGACTGTAGGCTGTGATTGCCACTCAGCGTGAAATTTGCTGACATTATCTGAGTAGAGTGACTTATTGCCCGCAGAGAGTCACACGTCGAGTGGGCTAATCCAGGTGACTTCGCAGTGGTTGCCGCAACAAGAGCAACAGCAGTTACATCGCCAGAGACTACTACAGCACACAAGAGTGAACTACAACGCCAACGTTGCCGCGACAACAATAACAAATGAGAGAAATAGAATAGTTTTATCCATGATCACCTTGGGCATATAGAGGCGTATGAGTAAAATATAATAGCTAATAGCTACCATGTCAAAATGTGATGAAATTGTAAAGGGATATCAAAAGGCTATAACCAAGATTGGCTTTGCTAATTTGATAAATGAATGTGATGAAACCGGGACTACTATTAATTTTAATCCCCTGCACTAACAGACTCCCGCAACATAAAATAATTATTAGTAGCCAATATAGGCTAATTGGTTATTGCCACTATGTATATTCAAATAATCTTTACTGAAAATAATATTACTCTCCTCTGTCAGCAGAAATGGCGGTGTTGGAAGATTGTATTGGGAAAGTGAATGAATACAGAATGAGAAAAAACCAAATCAAGCGCAAGGCACAAAAGTGTACAGAAGACTCATAAAAGCCGATGTTACACGCATTAAACAAAACATATGTAAGCCTGAGTAAATAATCGATACGTGAGGAATCAAGTTTTCATTTAAGGCAAAAAATTATCAGCAACGATTCTTGGAAGAAGAACGCAACGAGTTTTCGGCACTAGTATGTATAGTGTCTTTTTTCAGGTTATAGTATACCGAAAAGTAGTCGGGTCTGGATATAGATTCCATATCCTAAAGAGAGATTTTCAACCGGCAATGGTCGCTGGTAAGAAAACCGAGTTCAATACGTCACTTGGCACAGTTTTAGTTGAAAAACATCACTTCCAGAGTAAACAGAAATGTTTATCGACAGTCTGTCTTTACTTTATACTGGTGTCACGGACTGAGTGGATCTTTGTTCACAACATGTCTACGTTACCAGGCGATAATGAGAGAGTCCTGCCTGACGTTACGCAATATCGACCATGATAATTATGTCCATTATCGAAAACTGTGAATGTCGATGCTGTATTATGGCGTGACGGGCGTTGGTTGATACAAAGCGCGATATACACAAATCGTTCGTCTTTATACGTAGATTACTACTGGACAGTAGACCGTCTCTTCTCGACTCGATTGGCATACAATGCAAATGAGCGTCTAGTGACCCTTGTCTCTTTGTATAACGATTGGCAGTGTGCATTACGGGCTGCTTAATGAGTACGGGACTCTGCTAACATTACAAGGGAATGAAATGGACAATTTAGTACAATACAAGAACTATGAGACACAATTCCTGCCTTCGAATGATAATAGATAAATAATATATTACATCCTTTTCTAATTTCTGACTAGTTATGTCCATAGGGCGATTTGCTCAATGGATGAGCGATACGAAATA
>WURV02156119.1:0-35419 GCA_011762755.2 Epimenia babai
TCATGTCCACATTTTATGACTCAAGACAACGTAAAAAAGTCACATATTATTGCAGAGTACGTTATGGACGTTGTACTAGATCTAATCGACATTGCTGAGTGGTATATTCAGTATTATTTCCTATGAGCCTTCCATAATAAAAATGTTTTGGAAAAACGTCTGCCGGTCTGAGATGTGCGATTGCAAGGGTAACGGTGGGATTGGTGCCATACGGTACTGACTAAAGCGAGCTAAGTCAAGAATAGTTGGAATGGAGAATGAATTCAGGAGGACGCCGAGTGCCGAATTGAGTAGCGTGTCCACACACTTGTAACTAATGATTGAAACATTTTCCGACTCGAAATGCAGGAGATATAGCATTGTTTCACACAAATGCCATCCTGCTTCAATGACAGTGCAAACTTAACTTAAATCTATTCTTTACCAACTATGTTAGCGGTTAATACTCATTTAACTCAACGAATTATCAAAAAGTTTTCCAGATTATTTTTTATTATGAACAGGGACGATAACCCTTTACTAATAACCCAATAGTTTCGAAAGGAGAAACTCCGCTGGGTCTCAGACTGTCTCACGCGTGATGCTTATATACTTCAGAGAGTAGCTGTAAATTAATAAATGAGATTTTGGTACTTCAGATGTTAGCTGTAAATTAATTGATGACATTTTAGGTACTTCAGAAGTGAGCTGTAAATTAATTAATGACATTTTGGGTACTTCAGAAGTGAGCTGTAGATTGACTAATGAAATTTTGCACTAAATTTTATGTCAGCAAAAAATCCTTCGTAGACCGCGAAAGGTGGGTTGCGGAAAGAGTTTGACGACCACCAGTGTATTCCATAATTAAAGAACACGTATAATTTCCAACCATGTGCTATAACTGCGCGGAAAATACCCACGCGCTAATTTGCCATGATAACAATTTCGAGCAGTTGCTCTTTAGAGAAAGACGGCCAGACGCTTCAAGTGGTCAAAGTTCGAGATCCAATCAGCCACGACACCCGGAGATCATGTCTATTTATCGAGCTGTTAAAGAACACCGGTGATTTAATGTTCGTCGAAATAAATTAACATTCGCATTATGTCGTTGCTGAGAATGCGAGCTTATTTACAATAGATATGCATGAACAAACCAGAGCTTTGGGTTATATTAAAATGCTTTTAATAAATTTTAGGCTATCGTGTTGAAATAGTGATATGGAAATTATTTTGTTAGATAAAAATTGGTATAAGTATGGAAGGCGTTATATATTTAAGGCAAATTGTGAGTTGTGCTTGCCTTTAAACGATAAATTCTAATCACACGTTCATATTATGGCATAATATAAATGTTGGATATTGCAATGTGGATGTAAAGACAACTTTAAAAACTTTTCATAATATAAAAACAAATTGACTTGATTAGAAACGTAAATACCCTCCGTACATAGGAATTATTAAACATTTCTACATCTGTAGATAAAAAGCCCTCCGTGTAAAAGCATATAAAATAGAGGGTGTTCAAAAAATTCTGTTGGGATTTACAAAAACTCCTAAAACGGATAAAATTCCATTCTTAAAAACCGGTTCTGGCATTTTTGAGAGGACTGGTTCAGCTTTAGACAACTTTGGTTTTGGCTGCACGACAGCCTTATCCTTCTCGATCGTAGCATACATCTCTTCATAAATAGCCTTTTCCTGTAGCGTTTCACAGTCCAAAATACTCTCGGAAGCTTCCTGCGCGTAATCGACCTCGATCTCCGTTTCCGGCTGCCACAATCCAGCGGATGTGTTCAGCCTGCATGTATCAACTCGCCCGAGACGTTGGTTCTCCATTGGGAAATTGAGTTCAACAATTTCATCACCGATATAGTCTGCACTCTTGACGGATTTTTCAAATCCGACATTCCCGTAATCACTAACGTCCATAGAAAAGCGATCGTTTTGCATAACAATAAATTCTCTTGGATTCTGTCTTTGTATATCCCTGGAAAACCCTATGCATTTAAAATCATGCTCAGTGTCTTTAACGGTTTCATTCACATCGTTTTCGAGACTTCCCTCAGTGTGTGAGTCGCACTTAATAGAATGACAGTCGCTCTTCAGATCTTGGTTCACATGACCACTGCGATTTTTTGAGCGTATCTTTCCCTCATTGCGATCTGTGCGTGATATTTCCTTTTCGTCGCCTGTCTGTCGTGGTCGTTTCGATTTTTTCAGTTTGATTTTTTTCGTTTTTTTCTCACTGTAATCAGATTTTTTCCGGTCGTTGTCTGAAATTGTAAAATTGTTATGTATATCTAATTCCGTTGCCTTTTCGATATTCGCACTTTGTTCTTTTGTGTTTAAACTTTGCTTTGTCGCCTTACGATGTGGAACGTATTGGCTCTCTGCTTGTAACACCGATAACTGAACATCTCTCACGTGCTCTTTCACAGACTTGCCGTTAAGAAGCGACTCCGCCTCTTCACGCGGTTGTTCCTTTGTGATTTCTTTGTCAGAGTTAGACATGCGGCGAAAGTTTTGATTATACACCCTCTCTAGCCTTTCGTCGACACTCTGATCTTCCGTAGACATAAAACTATCGAATTTGTACCCGGTATGACTCTGATCAAACTTCGGGGTCATAATTTTACCATCGTATGAGCATAAAGTGATATCACTTGGTTCTTCCGTTGATAATTGGGTTGTCGTCGTTCTCGTCTCAGTGTTAACGCTGTCTTGCTCGGATGGCGTATCAGATACATTACTTTTGTTGTCAACTGTAGCTTCCTGGTTACGACTTCCAAACTTAATTGGTCCTATAGCAATGGATGAGTATTTATTTCGAATTCTGTCAGCGAATGCCGAACGAGTAAATGTACATTCCTCGTTTTGTGGCAGTACACTCGTGTTCCTGTCTTCGATGTGCGATTCGTGCGTTTGAAGTAATTCCGTTTGTTGAGACTCCAGGAAACGGTTGTTTTGCTTCAGTTCATCGAGACATGTCTGCTGTACCGATTTAATGTCGTATTCGGGGGCCATCTTAGGAGATTGCATCGGGATTGCATCAATATTTTGGTTTTGGACGATCTTTGTCGTTTTAGTCAATTTTGTACATGAATTTGGAGCGTTTGTTTTACTAGCTGATAAAGGCACGGTCAGTGTCGTTTCTATGGAAGATTTTACGTCGGCAATATCGGTGGCATTATTTACTTCGATATCCATTCGTTTAGTAAGATTACCCTCGCGTTTTACCTGCACACTATCGCTATTTTCTACGCTTTTGCCGATTTCAGGAGAGTGACTTCGATAATGCCTCACGTATTCATCATTTCCTTCGTCAGACCCGTGGCTAGCTATTCCAACGTAAAGTCGAAATGGGCGTGTTCGCTCTTGGGTTGAGGTTTCCTTGCAATTTATCGTCTGGGTATTTGACGTATGACGTATTGGGTATACTGCAGGTGGAATCTCCGTCTCCAACGAGCGTTCGGGAGACATGGTTGTCGGTTGTTTGGGTTTTTCCCGATTTGTGCTTGGCGACCTATCACGCATTGTTTCTTTCTTCTTATTTTCTCCACTGGAAAAGGCACGAGAGAACCTTTGACGAATGCGGTCGATCGACGATGATCTATTTCGCGGTTTTGCTTTGGCGTTAATCAGGCAGGCATCGCGGCAGTATGTCGACTGAAAGGCGGTGTCCTCTCCGCTGCCCAGGAAACCGTCTTGTATATCGCATATTGCCGTTTTATTACTGCGTGACTCATCACGAAAATTATCATCATTCCCATCTTTGTCATTGGCTTTCGAGTATGGATCATCGTGTTTACGAGAAGGAATGCACCAGCTTAGATAATGAGTTTTCTTTGTTTTATCTTGGCGTTCCGGAGATTTGCTAATGTCAATAGGACATTTTATTTCAGGATTAACGTCTCTGTCATCGTCTTGATTTTTTATCTCGTCCGAGAATTTTCGGTATTCCGCTTTTTCTTCTATTGTGTGGCTTTGTCTAGTTATGTGATTAACCGACACTTCATCCCCAACAGTTGCGCCAATATTGTGTGCGACCACTACCGACCTCTCTTCGCGTAGATTCCCTAGAGAAACTTTCGTTTCGCTATTAATATTATGTTCATCGGCTGATTTAGGACTCGATACTGTAATTGTGCCGGTACTGACTTCTAGTGTATCATCGTTATCTTTACATGATTTCGCCGACGTTTTAGGTATTGTACGAGATACAGTTTTAGGTGATTTGCTACTCGCGGTTGGATTCAAAGATTCTCCGGTATTCGCCGGAATTTTCATATCTGTTACTTTTCCACGATAAATTCGTTTGTTTCGGTCGATTTCGCGTTTACAGAACTCGGTGACGAGAACGTTGACTTTTTGAATTGAAGTTTCGTCGTTTTCTACATTGTCCTTTTTGGATGAAGGGATCTCAGTTGGCATCTCACATCCGGATTTAGATTGGTCAGGGGACTTCTGGCTGATTTTATTCTTAAACTTTATGTTTTCGTGCTCGTCTATCGCATTTTTAATCATTTTCTTTGCAGCTTCCTTCTCCTCGTGACTATAAATAACGAAATTTTTCCTTTTTTCCTCGATAATATTTTTCATTTTTCCTGTTTGTGCAGAGTTAATATTTTGCGCGTCCTTGCTTTTGCGTGAGTTAGATGAAGACTTTAAGAGACTCGCATCAGTACAGCTAGCGACTTCTAGGTCGACTAGGCCATCTTTTTTTAATTGATTTTTCTTATCCATCCGTTCATCTGTATGAGTTTCGAGATATTTTGAATGTCTCTCCTCGGAATGCGTCCGATTCGAGTTTTCGCGCGTTTGCTCTGTAGTTACGTCAGCGTGTACTATAGACTGCGTGGTATTACAAGCATTGGTTTCTTTTTCAGATTGCCCGACACGAAAGTCGCTGTCTTTCGTTGATAAAATCGACCCGTGCTCATGAGCTTCAGAGCTCAATTTATTCAACCTGGATGCAGAGTATCTGGTTTTTGTATTTATATCAGCATCACTGCAATTACCAACGATATTCATTTTGCTTTTTGAACTACTGTCCAAATCGCCGTCCCCTACTTTTAAAGTAGATTTACGAGCATCTTTATTGGCTTCCGCTTCTTGTATCACTCTCATTGCGCGAAAGAGAACCCCTTCCGCTTTTGCTATCATATCGTCCGCGCTTTTAGATGACGAGTACGTTGTAGCTCGAGAATCGTTTGATGAACTAGGCCTACAACGCAACTCGTCGCTGGTATCCAGAATGTTCGTCTCACACTCTACTTTTGAGATGGCGGTTGTAACGTCTTCGGAGTTATGTGATAAATCGTATTGCTTGGGTTTGATTTCGTCAGACCGGGCAGTGGCTTCTGTTTTGATAGATTGACTGTTATTGTATTGCGTCATCACGTTTGATTTACGATCGCATGAACACTCTTCTTCTGGCTGCGTATTTAGCGTCAAACCGACTTCGTCCCCAGCAGGCTCTGAGCTAGTCCCATCTGCAACCTGATGAGATGTATCTATGAATACACCTCTATGTGCTCGGCTAACATCACAAGCAACAATATTTTGCATCGATGCATTTTTCCGTTCGATGTTGTAATTTTCACAGTCGCCTTTCTCGATAACATCTCCACTCTTTTCAGCTCCATCGGGGGATTTCGTATGTCTATCGCGTATTATAACTGCCTCATTTCCGGACAAACGTTGGAATTTATTATTGGTATGTGATAAGTCACAGTCATCAAATTCCATATTTTGTCTTTTGGTCGACGGGTTCTTGTCGCATTCAGCTTGTCGAGCGAAATCGTCACCAAGAGGAGATTTCGCTTTTTCATCATGTTTATAGTTACTTTTCTTTTCTTCGTCCTCTCTTTTTGAGTTTTCTCTGTCTACGTCTCGTGCGAACTCGTTCGATTCTGTTTTCTTTGGATGCTGTTCATTTTCTCCTAACTTAATAGCATTACTGGGTTCACTACGATTCTGATCAATCTCTTGCGAAATATTTTTCGCATTCTTTTCCAACAACCGACTTGATTCTTTGTCACAGTTGATTTCTTTATTACGCTCATTGTCGTATTTTTCCTGTTTACATGTATCTGTATTTTTAGCTATCTTATCGCTAGGACTATGTTTATGTATCCGCTGGAAGGAATTTTTAGATTTTCGATGTTTCTTATTTTCTTTTTCGTCAACGCCTTCTTTCGTCTTACATTCGCGCTCTGGTCCATCGGTCGATTTCTCGCGTCCGGATTTGCTTTTCCGGTACACATCATGTTCTGTTTTATTTCTACCACTACTACACATTTCAGCATCGACTCTGGTTGAGTCAACTTTAATCTCCTTACAATGCGAGTGCTTGTGCTTCTCTCTTGCAAATCGGTCAGTGGCAACATTGGGACATTTGGAATCGGATGCATCTACTTTGCGTGACTTTTTAGTATTAGATTTTACCTTAGTTGATAAACCCAATTTCTCTATCGTGTCGCTTAATTTGGTTTCTGGGGGTGTATCCATATCCTTGACGTATGTTTCTTTTTCTAACGTACGCTGATCTTTCAGATCTTCATCGTCGTTGATTTCACGTATTTTTGGCACCGGCTCCAAGGTATCGGCGTCGAGTCCCTGATTAATGACAATCGTAGGAATTATCAACGAGCTCGTCGGTGTCTCCAAAACTAACGCAGATTTCCCAACGTCGGATTTTTTCATCAGATCCGCGCTCTCGACTTCACTAGGTAATGACGGTATATCCGATGGCCTCGTAGCACATTGGTTACTCGCCGATGGTTTGCACATTGAATCTTGTTCTGACACATCAACAACCTGGCTTATTTCCGCAAAGGTACTATCTAGAATGTTAGATAAAACGTCGGCGTCTGACCTCGCATCGTCGATATCATTCTGTTTGCGCAAATCTGAACAACTTTCATGAAATGTGACCGTCAAATCTTTTCTACTATTCGCGCTGTCAGGCGACTTAAGCGATGGCGATTTTTCGTCGTTCGCCTTTACGACAGCATTGTCCTGGCGGGTGTTATTATCTTTCTCTGCCATACCGTTGTGTTTGGCCTCGTTGTTTTCATCGTGTGGCTGTCTAACATTTATCTCGTTGAGATTTTCAAGTTGAGAGTTGGTGTCGATATTTTTGTCGCCAAATCCAGGTACTGCATTGGCAGAGTTCTGTTCTGTCTCAACTGATTGAATTTCATCTACACATAACGGAGACACAGCCGGCACTTGAACCTCGTTCTTGAGCTCATCATTGTGATCGGTATTCGCCTCTACATTCTTGAGTGTCTTATTATCAGAGACCACAGGCTTTCGGTCGTTTTTCGATTGCGTGGGAATTTTCTCGGAAAGTTCCAATTGCGGTACGTGAGAGAGCGGTGCCGATGTTGAGTGCGTAATTCGTTCGGGGCAATGTTCTTTTCCCGGACGTTTTAGTTGTTTGCCCTCATTCGACGCAGCGTTTAGATCGGATAGCGATTGCGACTGTTTCTCGCCCAACAGGTCGTGCGAACTGTTCTTTTTGGGTTTTGGGCCAACTTTTGGTGGAATACCCTTTCGTTGGTGCTTCTGGCGAACCGAATCAATCGCGTCGACATTGGTTGCAGCTTCCTTGTCTTCTCGTCGCGCCCATGTGATTTCTGCCGTCGGACGCTTCGACGTTGCTTCGGTTGTCTTGCTGGTTTCGCATATTACTGAAAATGTCATCGATGCGAATATTGAAGATGCTTTGAGTGAAAATGCGTATATTTAAGCAATAAATACGGTGAATGAGCATTAAAAGACCAATAATAGTAATTTAGTCTGATGTGAATCTCTGACACAAGGCATCGGTATAACTGGTTGATACTATATAGTACGACATGTGTGAAATGTTATGTATATTCAACACTTTGTTGACTAGCTGATATATAGATTAATACAGGCTATCGTATATCAAGAATACATAGGTGTGATGAGTAGCTCTTGAGATTACACCTTCCTTTCTACCTGACTAAGGATACTTATCATGCGAAAGATCGTGTTAATCTTTATCAGTCACAAGGTTGCTACCTTTGTATTTCCCTTATGTACAATATGGCGGATGGGGCCTTCACACTGTGCGATTTGATGAACAACATGTTGGCCAACTGGTATATATATATATATATATATATAACTAAACAAGATTCAACAACTAAATTGCAAAGGTAAATTTAGGCCAATTTTTTTTAACAAATATTCTCGTTACCTTTTTCGGGGAACTTGACAGACACCTCTTCGGATTGACCCCACTTCGGCACAAAAAACGCACAGTCGTAATGACCCAGGGTGACATTCCGAGTTTCGCATTCAGTCGCCAAAACAGTCTTTGATTCATCGGCCGATACCACTATCCATCTCCATTGAAACACATTGTGTTTCTGCATATCCAAATCCATCACCCACTTCCCGGGTTCTACTTCTTTTGCGAGCAAACACTCGCTTTCCTTCCATTTTCCCAATTGTTCGATCGACCCGATAACGGCGAGATTATATGGCGATTTTACTCTGTTTTCTGCGTAGTTAATTTCGAACTTAACGTGAATTGTTCTCGCTACATTTGACTGTGGCGCCATTACATCTTATCCGTTAGGTTGCTATGACGTAAGGTTTAATGGCGTCATTTTATAAATAGACGGGCTGTCTAAACGCTCAATAAATTCGATTGGCATGGCGTTACTGTAAACGATAAAGAAATTGGATGCCAATAATAGTCGAATATCTAAAGATAATGATAAATGGCAGGGTTATTCTGTTGAAATTACATCGTTGTCGGAAAAACTGTAACTTAACAAAAGTACGCTAGCCAAAGCTATTTATCCAATGTCACGATAATTATTTTACTTCTGTTTGAATGCTAAATCACGTTTCTCAGGGGCCCTAAACTGAGTGTTACGCTACGCTTTCACAACCTTCACTTAAAACATATAATACATCATTATTGTCAATATTGGGTAGCTTACCGTCCAGTTTTTTGTCCATGCTGCTGTTCGACAGGCGGACCCTCTTCTCTCCTATAGGTCTATAAAACTATTCCAATTAAATGTACGTATCCAAAGTATGGATGAGATTTCGTTGAACGTGCGTATCAACTAACAGCATTGTCGTCGACATTAACCGTGTTTCAACAAAAAAATCTATAATTATTCTGCGTATTATTATTACGATAAAGAATAATGTTTCGTTCATTCTCTGAAAACGAAAACGTTGTTATATGTTACTTTTATTTTTATTATTGAAACATTTATCATGTCAAGACCAACATCACACATGTTATGTATAATGTTATGACTATGCTTTTATCAAATGCAACGGTTTGAGTTGTATATTGTTTGCTTCCATACACGGGATATATCCGGTAAGTTACATGATCTGTATGATACGCTAAAGAAAATGTCTAATAAGCATAGCGATACAATCGAATCCTGCGGTGACGCGAAGAACTTGGCAAGAAAATCCACAAGCGTTTTCGATTCCAAACGTATTGTATCAGTCAATGTATTAGCGGCCGTCACGCTTGGCCGAACGGTTGAGGGAATTGGCTGAATTTAGCACCTGATCCGGGATCGTGTTCCATTGATTACCAGTAATTAACTAGCATAGACATAATTAGTTTGAATAGAATGTTTTCATATGAACTTGTTGATGACTGTGTCTTTATGTAGATAGCGAATTTTGGCAGAAAACAAAAAAATGAAGAAAAAACGGAATGTTTTCCTACGTTGGAACTCAGAGGAGGACTATTTTAAGGGTTTCACGGCTTTGGTTATTAAATAAGTATATTCAATGAAAATATTCGAAATTATAAATAAATAAAGCGTGTGAAAATTATGACTTTCGCAAAACGCAACATCAACTTTATATGGATCCCCAAAACATTTACGCGATACCAAATCGATTGAGAAATCTTTAAGCGGAACACAAGACTTGATGTTGCTTACCATCCATAGCAATGATGTTCAAGCCAACTGAAAATTGTGGTAATTTTGATCAACGATATTCTTCTCGAAAGGCCAGTTAAACGCACTGCGTGCAATCAAGGTTTGGGGAGATTGTCGTGTGGAAGTGGTTAAATAGACGGGTCTCACAATGTTAGAGAATATACTATTAATGGTCACCCTCCAACAGTCGGCTTTGAAGCAAACCTCGACCAGAACGGAATAAAATTATTGGTGACCTGATTTACTCACGGCTTTCGAAAAAAGTTTTGGAATTTCAATGGCAATGCTGCATATGTAAAACGACCGAGTCAATGAAAAAATTCAGTCCGTTTCCTTGTAATCTGTGCGACTATTATTTAAGTTATAATTATTCACATTCAATTGCAAGGGAGATTAGATTATTGTCCATCCATTTTTTCATTCGTTTTTGACGTTTATGATATCCTTGGACAAGCTCTAATCTGACAATATAGTTAATTAGCAGCTGCTTTAGTTACTACGAAAGACAACTTTTGATGTTAAATACACGTGAAGAGAAGAGACACCAAAACTTTAACAATTCTACAAAGATATTTTGGGGTTTTAAACTAATCGCCTACTGTACCTTTTAAGCCGCACCTAATAAGCGAAATAAGTTGGTATTTGTAGTATGCAGTTAGTTAATGATAATAGTATAATAGTTTAACATTATTGATCGCCCCAGGCTTGCTGTTACCTTTGCGAATATTTTAGTAATCATAATACAGTAATGTATAATGCGTCAGTGTTTTTGAGTCTATCGGTATCTCCACTTATACCCTGAATATTTTAAAGTGAATTTATATACCTCCGTCTCATAAGCTACCAGCCTTTATTCGGCTGGCGTAATGGCTGCATGAGCTGCATGATCGATGCTCTTTGTCATCGTGTAATAAATGCTTTCACCGTCAACGTCAGTGATCCATGGTGATTTTGGGATTACATAAGTTTAGATATTCGTGGGAAAATATATATATATTAATCCAATTTAACTCTGAATTATCATTTACATTTAAATTATACGCGGCCAGTATTCTTACTGTAGGCTGTAGTTGGAATTGTGGCGTTAATGTGTGGATTTTGGGATTAGTTCTCTGGTAGTCTACTTATAATATGTACTCTGCGTTATAAAAGGCAAGAAGTTAAAAAAGGGAAAAGGCAAGGTTTTAGTGCTACTTTATTTATGGTAAATAAATGTTAGTGGCTCTTACGATATTGTCCCCTTATACAGAAACGAAATTTCCAACAACCTATTTGCTGGTTCGAACTCGCAACCCCTCGCACGAAATGCAGCGCTGCTAAGCGCTGTACAACCGGCGCCGTACGTACCATGCCGCTGAATATAATTTTATGGTCAGCGCTCTTTATAATTTTGGAGAACTGACTGTCGCGCTAACCACCGAGTTTGTAATCGACCTTTGTCTATTCACGCCTTCCCCGAATATCAACAGACAACCTACTTGTGTCGCATACTCCCGTAAATCTGCGATACGTGGCGACTATATGTATAGTGAGATGACGGGTCATGGGAGCGATACGGGTAGCGTCACGAAAGTCCGTCAGCATCCTAGACGCAACCGCATTGGAGGGAAGAAGACATGCATGATCACGCCGGCAGGAAAACCCAGACGCAACTTATAGACGGAGTTTAAGGCGCCATGTGCTCAAAAAACGTCGCATGTGGTGAACTGGATAAAGACAATTTACCCAAGGTCTTCCCGCTGTCGAGTGTAATGATCTGACCAGTATGCTACAACCTGCGGTACGTGGGCTAATCCAATATTTGTTTTCCTATTTGCCGAAGTAACCCATGGGAGTCAAATGATAGCGGGCGAAATGCGTAAATCATAGACAGACTACTGGTAATTTCAAAACGGTGGCAGGTATGAATCAATGTCAAATCGGTGCCCATAATAAAAATTTGTTCTCAATTACACAGGATTATTGTGAACTGGAAAAGTAAAGATTCGAGATGTTTGCTTGCCTCCGATACATAGCCACACTTATTGAAGACCGTCATTTCGCTACCTAAACGTGTGACTTCAAAGCGCAGTAGATAAATATCATTCTTTTTAGTGTCTTAACGTACACATTGATAATTATATATTTGGTATGATGAGTCCAGCCACCTAAATAATGAGTAACGAGAAACGAAAGCGATTATAGTCCAATCAACCAATTGAATAACTGTTCTAAATTGTCATTTAGTACGTATAACTAATCATTAAAAAAGATTTGACACGGCGAGGTTATTAAAGTTGCATCTGCTTTATGTGCGGGAATAGATTACCAAAACTCACCCATCGTGTGTCGGGAGGAGGGACTTGGGAAGTTCACTGTTTTCAGGGGTGAACCCTTGTAGTACTCGCAGAAAAACATCGTCGGAAAAAAAGAAAACTTCGAACAAGTAAATAAATAACTACGACAGATTCACATTGACAGAATGTTGTAATCCAATTTTCTTAATTACGAACTAAACGATAAAAATCTTGAAAGCGGATTTACACATCTAAAAGTTCCTTTAATAATTCTTTTTTATTGAACCACTTCATATCTCTCGTATGCTATCCAGTGCTAGAACTGTTTGTCATTGGTGGGATAGAGAAAACAAATTCAGGTCATATTATTTCGTAGAAGCTCATTTTCAATGTCAATTATAACGTTTTCATGCGTAACAGCATCGCAAATTGTTCGAACGGTCGCCTTGGTCTAAAGTAATAATAATAATAGGGTGGCAAATCCGTAAGCTTGTGTGACTAGTAATTTCTATTGCTAAACCACTTGCGTTTTTTGTCTTGTATTGCGAGATGATTATTAGCGAAGAGCTTTGTGCAATAAAAAAAACTGTAGAAATCGTAATTACTGAGATTGAACGAAGAGAAATAAAAACTTTCTCCGTTTATTATTTGCGATAATTGCTTGGTAAGTATATGCATGCTAATGTCAATACCTTGCTCATGCGACAACGCTGTTGTAGTAGGGATTGTATGACCAATACCCGTTATTGTATCTCTATTTCCTCCCGAAAAAAGTTGTCATAAATTATGCGATACCAAAGGTCAATGTGTTTCTCTCGGGTTTATTTCGATACATCAATATTATTTGAAAACGTTTGACAGGTGTCAATGTGATTGACAGCTTGAAACTTGCCAATAATTTCACTCAGTCAGTCGGCGAAATCCAGAAGTTGTCACTCGGCAATATCAATAAAAAAGTGACCCGCACATTCGTTCCTTTCACTATGACTTCCACACAAAATATGCAGGGCTTCACTTCAGAAGCGAGAAATTCTTCACGGTATTTACTTTTGCTCTTTTCAGTCATTACACTTGGCAGACTGCGAGTGCGGCCATACACTATTTACAGTAATGAAAATGATTGCTGCAAGTCCAGTTTGTTAATTTAATGTGTTTTTAGTGAATTTTTCAACGGGTAATATGTATTTAGTCCATCTCTGAAATTACAGCGACACTATTATTTTTTCAACCTTTACTTTGCTTAAGTTTACTGTTAAGCTTATAAATTCTTTTAGATAATTTTATCTTATTCGTATTTGTCGGTTCATTTTGGAACGGTTTTGTCCAAATATAGTATATATCATTGAATATTTTGATTTGAATGTGATAACGTTTTGTACCATCCGCTTTATCAGAGGGAAGACCCTTTGAATAACTTTCAATTACAAAAATACCACAGGTAGTCTACTAAATAGTCGAACCAAGATCTCTCTGAATTCATACAATCTAGCTCCTCAGCAACCTGGTCCACCAATGATGCGAGATTACAGTTTTCACTTGTATAATTAAGTGCTCTAATCATTAAATGTATTTTTGTTTATTAATTTTATTAATAGAGGCGTGGCTTGCCAACATTAGTTGTATCGTAAAAAATGAAAAAGGTGAGGTTTTTGTGCTACTTTATAATTAAATGTCTGTCGCATGTACAACATTGCCCTGTTACATCCCTAACATATTTTTATAATTCACCATCTCACGACAAATCTTTATCGATATTCAAGCACGAAAGTCTTGTAAAATACAAAAAAAATAATAGAGAATTTATTTAAGATGAAGATGAACACATACATCCATACACAGGTATATATACCTGATGACTATACGTGGTGTACGCAAGCTTGTATTAGTCCTTACCTTAGAAACACCAGGATAATCCCTAAAGGACCAGGATGTCCATCGCGGGAAGATAACCTCCGGTTCAGTGGTGGATTTTATCGCTTTTTTCTTGGCCACAAATACTGGCCATAATAAGTTGTTTCAATTTGTCACTACTGTCAGTCTGTATGATGAAATTATCTGTAGCGTTCCATTGCTTAATAGTACGGGGAAAGAAGCTAAATTTATATGTGTTTGTTTTGGGGCGTATCCTCAATAAACTTTTTTTATATCATTTTATTTTGTAAACATCTTACTGGCAACTGACAATGTATACTTGTACATGAGAGCTTACCTTAACCTTTACCTTAGTAACACCTGCCATTTGTAAGTAACACCTTACCTTTGTTAGTTACACCTGACCAATACCAACGCTTTGATTAATTTTTACTTTTGAAATTCCTGACCACATGTACCTGTATATACCTTAATAACACCTGACCAACAAAAAATATTTTATTGGACAATTTCAAAGCATTCTGTTCAGTCTCCATTAACTGGAACTGTCTTTCAGGGTCCTTAAAGCTCCCGGTGGTCCTTCCAGTAACATATTTGGAACGGAGCCTGTTCCCCCAACAACATCCACACGGCCATTGGCTGTCGTGCCGCCATATGCTTCAAATTCCACCGACGATCACCAGGTAAGACAATTCATAGAGTTCCAATTTAATTTATTCGTAATGAGCGTTTTATTCATTCGTTATATGCTTCTTCAGGCTTGCATAATAAACCCGATCAAAATGTAGGATGCAAGATATATATATATGTAGTAAATTATATAGTTACATATGTGTATAAATTTAAAAGTCTAAAAGACATAATAGACTTACTACAGACGTACATATAATGTCAACTCTGCATTTTTGTACACTTCATGTGTCTCTTTAATTATACCACACCATTGGGGGGTCTGGGTAGCCCTTGCAGTGTGGTTTTGTTAGAGCTTTTTCCCTCTGATGTAGCTATGCATCAGATACTCTATGAATGTTTTCTATGTCACTTCCCGGCTATGTCGTCATCTGACTGTAAATAACCATTGACTATCATAGACATAGCGGAGTGTGTGACATATTTGGCCAGTCCGTAGAAATTTGGAATCAGTGGTTTAAATGGAAAAAGGTCGGTTGTCTGCCCGGACTCGGTGGGTTTTTCACACCAGGTGTTTTTCCCCCAGCCTTTATAAGTGAGGCTAATCCACCTGTTATGTTAACTGCGTAGCATTGTAAAGGGCCATGAATGGCCCACACAACGATCACCATGGTAATCAGCCTGTTGCTAACTAATTATACCACAAAAATAACAGTTCCATCTCCATGGTAATGGTCCAATCACAAAAGGAATTTTCAAAGTGGGCCGATGTAGTAACCCCTCTCTATGCTCCCAGTATAGTATGTAAGAATACCTTGATGTATTTAGCTATGAGAATGACAAGCATATTATTCAGTTGATACAACAGACCTACCATATATCACTGCAAAATTTTACATAGTATATATATGTATAGATAGCTATAGATATGTTACTTTGCTGCATATGAATAAATTATAACACGTAGCGAAAGAAATCAGTGAGAGCATTTTTTAAAACTTAGAAAAAATATGCCAAGTATGCTACTTACTAAACGTATTTATTCAATTATATAAATGTTCATTGTTTCACTTTGCTGGTTGAAGTTAAACAGTGCGTTCCACCATTTCCCTCTTCTTGGAACAGTGTTGCAGCTTATTATATAATTAAATAAATGCGAACTTTACTGGGGTTTATTTCGATTTTAATGGGTTTTATAGTACCAATCAAAAGTTTGGGTATCCATTTATTCTTGAAGGTAAAGGTAAAAGCGAGGTTTTAGTGCTACTTTATAATTAAATGTCAGTCGCACGAACAACATTGCCCTCTTACATCCCGAAGATATTTTTATAATAAACCATTCCACGACAAATCTTTCTCATTTACTTTTGTGGAAGTCGCTGGAAAAAATCCCTGGTTTATGCTGGTTTGAACTCGCAACCTCTAGCATGAAAGGCAGCGCGTCTAACCACTACACCACTGGCGCCAACCATTTGTACAGATTAAGGCAATATAAATAAGTGGGCTGCATTAGGCATCAGCCTTTGCATGGTGTTTGTTAACTGACAACAATCTGTTGCTGACCTTTCACTTGACAAATGTGTTTTCATGTAAGTTTGCACTTAGTCACGTGGAATTAAAATACTGTACAGTATGAAAATGATAGTCTATATGGTATACCCGAACATTTGAATGGTACTGTATGTTCTGGTAGGACAGACAGACATACACATCATTGCGTCTAATAACTGTAATCGCAGGCAAACCCCAAGGCGACCGCTGCGGGCGATGTCAGAGGGCAGAATGCTACCCAGGAGGCCGTACCATCAAATCCCGAAGCATCAAATCCCAATGCATCAAATCCTACACCATCCAATCCCGAAGTATCCAATCCCAATCCACCCAATCCCGAAGTATCCAGTCTTAAACCGAATCCGACTAATGAATCGTCACCAAGTGGCTTTACCAGCAGAAGACAAATGGGTTAGTCTTGATTATGTGGTGTTAACAGCAAATTAAAGTATATGGATGATCGAACAGCCGGAACAATATAGTGAATTCAACTTACACTAGAATTCCAGTTAATATAAGGAATTTTCCAAGTCCTCTGTCAATTCATATAAACGTTAATGTATTCCCATTATCAGAATATTCCGGTTAATATAAGGAATTTCAACATGTCCTCTGTCAATTGTTATCAATGTTTATTCCTCTTGCCAGGATATTCTGGTTAATGTCACAACCAGGGCCAACATATTAACTGTTATGTACTGTATCGTAGATTAATGACATTGATTTCATTTTTTGACAACAGCTTTATATAATTACAGGATATCATTATAAATGTTAACAAGGCATGTTGGAGCAATATACACACGTTTTAGTAAATGTCATTATATATAACAGGATTTAGCGAAACAGTATTATAAAGGGCGCTGTTTGAAGCGACCTCAATACCAACATTTGAGCTAACAGCATTATAAACAGCAGGACTTAAGATAACAACATTATAAAAGTACTGGTCAAATAACTGGTCAAAGGATAAGCGCTATGCTAGATTCAGTGAACATCAGTGATCTTTTGGTTATAATATTTTGGCCACTTGGCCAGTGATCTTTTGGTTATAATATTTTGGGCATTTGGTTATCTGTATATAAAGCTGATATCGGTATTTATTCATGTTGTGTGTCGCCCACTAAAGATAAAACAAAGGAAAAACAGCATAAGTAATAATAAAACGATCCTAATATGCATTTTTGATGTATTATGTTGAAGCCTGTGAAACAATGTGTCTGTTGCGTCAATTCTGGCGAATGTAACGAAATTGGGCAGGCATTCCGTAATATTTGTGACGACGCCTGTTTTTCGTGTGTAACGAATGTGCACGGATGTGGCTTGTGTTTCCAGGAATGAGGAATCCAATCACTGGTGAGACATACAACAATGAAGCTCCCACCAAAGTGAGTCTTCGTGTCTATGTAGCTCGTATTGCTCAAGAGAAATAACCGGGTTTAATGAACCATTGATTACCCTTAAGGACAATAGCATCCCTTTATGTGCCTGAGCACATTTTAATGGGCCAAAAGTCAACTTTGTAGGCTAAAGCAAGCTTATGTATGCCGGGCACATTGTATTGGGCCAAGAGTAAACTTTACAGGCCAAAGCAGACCTTTTGTGCCAGAACACATTGTAATGGGCCAAAAGTCAACTTTGCATGCTAAAGCAAACTTATGTGCCAGAGCACATTGTAATAGGCCAACAGTCAACTTTGTAAGCCAAAGCAGACCTTTTGTGCCAGAGCACCTTGTTATGGGCCAAAAGTCCACTTTGCAGGCCAAAGCGGACTTTCGTGTGCCAGAGCACATTGTACTGGGCTAAATTCTCCTTTAAGGAGAAAGCACACCATCATGTTCCAGAGCATGAGTGCCCAAGGAGTCAGTTGCAGTCTATCTCTGTATACTGACACACACAGCATGGCATAGACCCGATTACTTGATATTTTGCGGTAGGTATTTTTTCACTTTTCAATACTAATACATATTTATTACATAACAATAGCGGCTTGGAGAATAAAATTGTTGCCATTCACTCATAAAGATCACACAAAAAATAACTTAAATATGCATGATAACCGTGGAGAAAATCCTTTTGACGATGGCATCAATAGCAGTGTTATAAAATTATCGTTAAAAGGGTAAAAGTACATTTACGGACCCGCAATATCAGCCAATAAAAGCTCTCAGATGCGGTTTACAATGAATGTGTATCTATTCTAATCTGCTCTATTCGACGCAGATACAATATGTTAAGAAATTGAATATCACCCGTGAAAGATGATATAGAGTATTTACCCCTCTTTAGAGACTGGTTTACTCCAGCAATCGGGGATAAATGACTTGCTGAGGATCATTACAGAATGGCCGACCAGCGGCCTGTTTTAAAGCAGTGAGCTTTCGGCTACGAGTTTGGAACATTTGCCACTCGACTATTTGCTTCCCGAAAAATTGTTGCCTAACAAATAGACGTAAACGTGTGACACTGGTTGATTCATTATTATAACCACACAAGCTTTGACGTATAAGCAGTAAGCTTCATAAAGTATTTGGTGAAGCATATCAAAGGCTGAATGAAGCATAATGTTTATACGTAAAAGCTCATGTGGAATGAAGGCTTTATTTAGTCACAACTGGCGTTCTTTATCTTTCCTAATCATTGCTTAGACTAAATTGGCTATCACATACAGTACCAGTCAAATTTTGGATGCGCATTTATTTGTACAGTTTAAGGCAATATAAATAAGTGGCCTGTATAAGGCATCGGCCTTGGCATGGTGTTTCTGACAAGAATCTGTTGTTGACGTTTTACTTGAAGAATGTGTTTTCATGCATGACTCAATGTTTGCACTTAGTTATGTCGAAGTAAAATACTGTATAATGTGAAAATGATATTTTATATATGGTGTCCTCAAACTTTTGACTGGTATTGTGTATTAGACGATGAAAATATGACAACTACTACATGATAGCAAATAGCCATAATTTAGCTCGCTATAACTAACAATACTTTAGCTATTTGTTCAAAATCTCTTTAATATTGTACCAGCCAAAGAGAGGCAACCTGTTATACCCACGCTACAACCACCTTAGAGATTGTTTCTTGTACTAATTTCACATTTCTAATCCATGTCTATTTGCAAATATATTTTTTTCCTTCATATTTTTTGTTTCTCTCCCATTGCATTCTCTAACGTTGCTCTCCTCGATATTTCTATGATTCTTTTTCCATTGTATTCTCTAACAACGTTGCTCTCCTCGATATTTCTTTGATTCTCTTCCTATTGTAATTTCTAACGTTGCTCTCTTCGATATTTCTATGATCCTTTTCCATTGTATTCTCTAACAACGTTGCTCTCCTCGATATTTCTTTGATTCCCTTCCCATTGTATTTCTGTATGTTGCAGAAAACATCGAAGGTCACCCAACCACCAGGCGGTGCTAGCTCCATCATTTTTTAATTGCGCCAACCCTGACCTAAAATTTTCCCGCGACTATAGTCTACCCCAAGAACTGTCGCGAGAACCGCCCTGATTTATTTGCATCCCTTTAATATAACTTACTCAGTTTACTAAGCGAATTTTCGTTTACATTTTTTCGCGTACCTCTGTTTTTCTCTTTGTAACATACTCGAATCTCGCGTGTTTTTGAATTACTATTACATACGTTAATTTCACAATTGAAGTTGATAATCTCGGCTAATATTATTTTTTAAGACCGATAAACCGCATTTGCCTTATACTATGGAAATTCGTATATATATATATATTTATGCAAAAGTCCCTTTTGTCTTGATGAACTTATTGATATAAGACTGGTCAAATTTACTGTACAGGTAATTTTTATTATTGACATGAGTTTAATTACAGTAGCTTCCACCATTGAGCAATGTACGTATAAAATGATTCGATCTAGTGTTGACTATTTAATTTACAGTTTTATACAGTTTTATTAGTTTGATATTTTGTATGTTGATTTCGTTTCGAACTTTTATACGCATAGATTTCACCAGCCTTTAGAAATGCCAGCTATGATTTCAATATTGCCCTTAGATCGCATTTATCTAAAATAGGGGGAGCTGTACCAATATCGGCAGTTTATATTTAATAGGATACTATATATTTATGTGCGTGATTCACCGATTGGAGTTTATCGAAGAGTGGATTGAAATGGGAAAATGGTTTCAGATCCCGTAGGATGTGACGGAGTAGTGTTGTTGGGTAGAGTGTAAATAGCAGAGAAAATGTAACTTATATCCCCAATATACGTGCCTTATCCTCTTGGTGGTAGGAAAAAAATTCAACGTTCAGAGTTGTATTTTGTAGTTTCCTCTGCACTTGGGCAAACGGATTTTGTAGTTTCGTCTGCAGTTGGACAAAACGGATTTTGTAGTCTCCTTTGCAGTTGGACAAACAGATTTTGTAGTTTCCTCTGCTGTTGGGCAAACAGATTTTGTAGTTTTCTCTGCTGTTGGGCAAATTGCTGATATGGGATTGCCACGTGGAAGGGGCATGCGACATAAGCCACTTAAAATATCAATCTCCTTCCCTTATTTTCCTAGAATTTGACGTTGCCTTCTTCAAGCTTGATTTAATTGATCTGTTTTAAGTGACTTTTGATACAATACCCCATAACGATAAAACGTACTTCGAGAGCAGTGGTATCTCGGGTTGCCTCAAGTATACATAAGATCATGCACAAACCTTTTGAATTGTTGGGTAATAGCTCAGTTACCCTTGGTGACCATTACCAAAGAAACTGAAACATCAAGGAGGGTGACGTTACGTGACCGCATACAATAGAAGTGATATCGCTTTGTTTGGTAATTAAAAACAGTTCGCTGCCTCGCAGACACCGACTTGACTTCCCATTCAAAAGAATAGTTTTCGATTTCTATAAGACCGAATGATTCAGCGATAAATTTTATTCTATATACTAATGTCAAAAAGATGAACATATACCTCAACGTAACATGGATCTGTAGCTATGCAAATGTAAATTTCTATATTCATCCAATTTTATACTCAATTCCCGATACTGGTAACAGACAAATTTCTATTGTTAATTACATATTGCTTTTTCCAAAACAGAAATTGCATGAACGTCTTCGTTTTTGTGGTTGTTTACTGTATACGGTACAAGCACGAAAAGTTGGGGGGGAGGGGAAGGGGAAATAGTTCATTGTGACAGGACAGAACAGCCTTAATTAAACGATAGTGTAAGTATAGCGGATGTGGTTCACAATGAATACTCATAGCTTGTATACAAGAGCTTGGACCCTAAAATATGACCTGTGAACGATATCCAGTATTCCCTATTTTAGTGATATAGCTATCACAATCGCGAATAAATAAGTTAAGAATCACAGAAGGTGACTGGTGGATGATTTCAATACCATGACACTTCGGTTACAAGCCTAGCACTACTACCACTCGACCACCTGTGTTCGGTATTTCGTTGAAGCTGCAATCCGGTGGAGGAGGATAGCCTTTCCATGGTTCGTGTTTTGCCATGAGATGTTAATATGCCGTCAATATCAATTTCAATCTTGCTAGATTCATTCATAATTCCTCACTATGTGTCAAATATGCATACATGCAGCACCAATACGCATTAAGGGCATACAAGCTCGTACATAAAAATCTGCCGCTGACACAAATGGAAAGACGAACTAAGCTTTTGTAACATTTTATTTAGCCAAAGGATTCATAAAAAAAATTAAAGATGCTGAAACACCCGAGACCGCGATAATCTTTTATATAGCTCAGCTTTCGTGATGAATAGTTTTGATTAAAAAATCCCAGCCAGATAATTTTCAGGATGTTGATTTAATTGAAATCATATAAAACTTCAATATCGCAATCAATTACATGCACAAGACTAACACACATCAAGAAACATAATCACTAATCTTGAGAAATTACTAATATCAACTGATTGCTAATCTCAGCTAAGCTATCAAGGGTATTTAATACCTTTGCCACATAATGACATGGAGGTGACGTTTACTGTTCACATGTTGTTAATTATAACAGTAAATGGCATACGTAGTGTTAATCCAAAAAACTTTTATATACAAAATGTGTATAGATTAATGACAACTAGCCTAAACGGATAAAACACAGTAATAATCGGTAACACCTCTATGGATAACTACAAAAACGTATATCAAACGCTTTCGAATGTAAAAACATTCATCAGTTGAATGACTGGTGAATTGTTTAGCTGATGAATGCATCAGAGTGAATCGACTAAAGCTACTCTCCCTTAAAAAAAGCTATTTTACAGTAACACCAAGGGTAAATAATCTATCTAAATGCCAATCATCAGACTACTAAAAACTAAAAATGCATAATGCAACCATAAATATATGGTTTCAAAAATGAACAGCTACAAACATAAGACAGCCAATAGAAGCGAACAACTAGCAAATCAACAAATAAAACACACAACAAACCATTAGGCTGTATGTTTAAAGAGAAAACAATTACCACTAGTCAAAGTGGGCCATTGATTATCTTTTTCATTCGGGAAACAAACTTATTTCAAAATCATTTTTAAATCAGCTCTACAATACTAAGTAGACACTGTTGCAATCCAAAGATTTTACGGCTAAAAGAATGGCTCGATAACCTTGATCAATCTAGTGGAAAATAGGCAGTAGACAAACATGCACCTTGCATGATTCCACATTTTAATACGATAATTGACAGGTCTCAACACTATAACTAAATTATCACACCAATAAGGGAAGCCAGAAGTCTCTAAACATTCTATTATTGCACAATTATATCATGATTGTATGTACAATGTAGATATAAAAATCGCGCTATTTCTTCCTTCAATAGCATATGCATGGTTTTGTTAACCAAATGATATACGTACCCGGTATTCTACTATGATATTGATACAAAATTTATACCCATAGAAATGATTACTTTCCATTCCACTTAATATCATCCTGGATATGGAAATGATTACTTTCCATTCCACTTAATGTCATACTCCATAACCGCATATTGGAGAAATGGTTGTAAATTTTGTGAGGAATCCTCATATGATTCCCATAAATATTCAAAACAAATGAACACCAATAGCAATCATAAAACACAGCAAGATTTAGCTCAATTTTCAGGCCATGGCATCCAAAAATCCGACCGGAACATTTCACATTGGTTCATTGGACCGTTGGTATCAAAATTGATTGTGCGACAGACACTTTAGTTAGTGACGCGTTTTAGTCGAACACGTTAAAAAAGGGAAGCAACCAAAACTGCTGGCAATACATTACCATTACACACTCGGAGCAATAGATGTCTTCAAATGGAGCAGTTATTTTATCTTAGTTATGGGCTCGAAACCGAATTGAACTTTAACTAATAATGAGTAACTAGTGATAATTATACTGTTATTCGTACTGTCATATCGACATTTATATTTTGTAGTGTTATATACATTCCAATAATGCATTATTGAAGCAGTGTTCAGTTCTGGTGTATTGGCTCACTTATTAACACGCATCAAATGCCTCCTTTACTACGTTAGTGAAATTATCGTAATGCATGCCACTCAATAACAAGCTTACCTTGGTCCATTCACGATAATGGGGAGGTAAGTGACTATATAATAGTATTTAAGATTTTACATAATAATATATTGGAAATTGCTGAAGTATCGCACAAATACGGATTTAACCAGGCTATTGCAGCCTTCTAGCTTATTAGTTTAGTAAGCTAATTAGTGTTTTAGTGCTGATTTATATGTGTATTATTTTCTGACGTTGCTTAGGTCATATGAATGTTTTTAAAGAGTGTGTTTGTTGGTGTAAAGTGTGTTAGGAATGCTATCAATGCACTTTAAATCAAATATATTTCATTTCAGAGACTATCCAACAAGCGTCTTAAGTGCAGCCACATGAGAGCGGATAAGCCCTAACAGAACCACATTACAAGGGCTACCATGACCCCTATAGGCACAGGTGTTTGAGGCGCTTTCTGCCCGAAAAATGCCACATGTAGTATAATGGCTTGGATGGTAACTGAACCAGCGTCAGCGTCCTCTAGATTCAAAGTCAAACGCTCTAACCACCCCACCCCCATCGCCTGAGTATTTGTTCATACAACGCAGCAGCAACGCATTGCCACTGTGCAAGGGCTCCCGGGCCCGCACAGACCTATGATAGGGTTTATAACAAGTTTTGTCCAAAAATTCCAGATGGTAGAGTATGATCAAAGTTACGCCTGACTATGTAAAGGTAATAAGTAAGTAGCATTTATAAACCGCGAGTATCAGCCAATAAAGGCTCTTAGATGCAGTTTACGATGAAATGTTTTTGGCAGCTATTCAGCGCATATACAATACCTTCGATACTCACATATCTACCTGCCAAGGATAATATTGAGCATCAATCCATTTGGAGAGGGGTTTACTCCAGCAATCGGGGATAAATGACTCGCTGAGGATCATAGCAGAAAAGTCGACCGGTAAGCAGCATCAAACTCGCCACCTTTCGGTTACGAGTCCTGCTTCAATGTCACTACTCGACCCGTTTTTTTGTGCGGCGAATTTACAGTAGACACTTTGGTGTTTCGTCCATAACTGTCGCTGCGGATAACGACGATCGTTCAATACGCTTAGCAAAAACACGTCAGTAAATCGGCGCTCTGTGGCGCAATGGGTCGAGCGCTGAACTCACGACTCGCGGATCGTGGGTTTGCACCGCGCTGAGGTAGATCGTTTTTTTGAGTACTTGGTTTGTCGAAGAATGAGTGCGGGTAACCTCCCTTGGGTGAACGGACAGTTAGTACGACGGATGAATGAGCAATGATGCGTCGTCGTCGCCTCATCGTCTGTGATTGGCCCAAGTTGATCTAACTTCGGTTACAGTTGGTCACAACCGCCGCAGATCAACACTGCTTAACGCTGTTTCCTATTGCCGTGAGAGCGTGTACTACACCACCACGGACAATTTGTCCCAACTGCTGCTGACGACACTCTCAGCCACCATAAGTGCTTCCTGCAATTGGCCCGACTGGCCCGCCGGATCGACGTAACTCCGCCTCCAACTGGTCACGACTGCTGCAGATTCACCGCGTCCCTCACCGCCCCCGAACCGCTGTCTGTAATTTTCGACTTGAGCTGCTGGATGAGTTCGTAGACTTTGAGCGACGGGCCGACCTTCATCCCGGTCAGACTGGCGATCTGTTCCTTGCTCAACTGGAGCAACTTCTTGCCATCGATACCCTGTGTCACATCGCGGCAATACGTAAATCGCATTTGACGTATAATATACCAGAACCGTCACTCGTGGGTAAAATTAAAATAAAAAAATTCAAAGAAAATTTAAAAATTTGATATATATCGTTTTTTTTAGGTCGTTGGCACAAAAGGATAGAATTTCGCACATAAAAATAATGATTGGCACGCGCCGTGGCACATAAAATGCGAAACCCAGCGTGAACACTGATGTATATGTATGTATGTATATAACATATATGCACACTTCGCTAAGTCTATGAAAGGTCAATAGTTATTTACATTGCGATGACGACATAGCGGGGAGGTAAGCGACAGAGAGCACATATAAAGCATCTGAAGCACAGCGAACGTGAGAGGGAAAAAGCCCTAACAGAGCCACACTGCAAGGTTACCACACCCCTGTCGGCAAAGGCATTTTCAGCCCGAAAAACGCCACAGTTAGTAAACTGGTTAGAGCGGGAATTGAACCAGGGACCCCTGGATTCAAAGTTAAACGCTCTAACCACTACGACAGCCACCCCACATTTACCGTATAGCTCACGAATGAAATGCACGAAAGAGCGCCGGACAGCCTGTCTGGAAGTCGCGAATTTGGGCCTGACCGTAGTCGAGGTGCCGTTCAATTCACGGAAATCGTCGACAAAACGACGCGAATTAAAAACGTACCTTTCGCGAGAAGCTCTCGCAGTAGCTGCCGCAGTCGTTGATCTTGAGGAACTGGCAGACGTTATAGACGCTCCACAGCTCCGGGACGATTGACTGGGTCGGCTGAGTGACCGGTTTACTCGCGGCCCCCGTCGACGCGGACGACGACGATGTCGGCATTTTCGTGAGCAACGACGACGACCCGCGATCCGAGTCCATCACGAGAAACCTGCGACGATCGCGATTATTAACCGACTGAATTGCGTGGATCTTGTGTAGATCGAGGAGAGATCGAGGATAGATGTTGTATAGATCAAGGATAGATTGAGGATACATCTGGTGTAGATTAAGGATCTTGCGTAGATCGAGGATAGATCTTGTGTAGATCGAGAATAGATCTTGTGTAGGTCGGGGATAGATCTTGTGTAGATCGAGAATAGATCTTGTGTAGGTCGAGAATAGATTGAGGATAGATCTTGTGTAGATTGATGATCTTGTGTAGGTCGAGGATATATCTTGTGTAGATTGATGATCTTGTGTAGGTCGAGGATAGATCTTGTGTAGATCGAGAATAGATCTTGTGTAGATCAAGGTCAGATCTTGTGTAGATCGAGAATAGATTGAGGATAGATCTTGTGTAGATTGATGATCTTGTGAAGGTCGAGGATAGATCTTGTGTAGATTAATGATCTTGTGTAGGTCGAGGATAGATCTTGTGTAGATCGAGAATAGATCTTATGTAGATCAAGGTCAGATCTTGTGTAGATCGAGAATAGATGTTGTGTAGAGAGGATAGAAACTTTTGTAGATAAAGAATAGATCGTGTGTAGATCGAGGACTAAATAGAATTTAGGCTATTTGGCACATTACTGGGATTAAACTACTGTGGCATTGCTCCATTCCCATATTAGTTCATGCACTGCACTCTATGTTTGTGACCTACCATGCCCCAACGTCACGACATATAACTGCTATCCAAGCAACTTTATTAAATACTCTTACCACGCGGTTCTCATCCATGGTTTTGTTGTTTTCACTCTGGTATTTTTATAGTACTGCGTCTGTTGTATTATTTATTCGTAGATTTCAGAACTTTGCCGAAACTCGAGTGTTTCCCTCAATTTTGGGTTAGTCTCTCAACGTACTACCGGTTCGTTGGTGAATCATTACCGATACCATACCAGTGCGTTGTGACGTGTATCGCTATATGAGGTTATGTGCAGCTATATGAGGTTATGTGCGGCTATATGAGGTTATGTGCGGCTATATGAGGTTATGTGCGGCTATATGAGGTTATGTGCGGCTATGTGAGGTCATGTGTGGCGATGTGGGGTTATGTGCAATAATGCGTGGCTATAGGGAGCTATGTGTGGTTGTGTGCTAATGTGGGGTTATGTGCGGTTATGTGCAGTAATGTGTGGTTATGTGCGTATATGTGCAGTTATGTACAGTAATGTGTGGTTATGTGCAGTAATGTATGGTTATGTGCAGTTATGTACGGCTATGTGCAGCTATGTGCGGTTAAGTTAGGGCCGCTTCACTCGGACGTGGCTATGTATCGGACACCCGCTGGAAGGTCTCAATAGAGCTCATGGATTCACTATCTCATCTCGTTGTAAATACTGTAACATTGTATCTACACCAGATTCAGTTGAGTCACATATGCAGGCTGTTGCTAGGCGTTCGGAACCAGTGGCGTGCATGGGCAAAGGTCGACTGCCTGCCCCCGCTTCGGTGATTTCCCCCCACCCCACCCCGTATAATTAAAGCTTATTATTTGTCGTATAGACCGCATAAGTTGGCTTTGTAAAGGGCCAAGGACGGCCTAAACAATGACCACCTCGGTAATCGACCCATATCGAACTATGACACTAACCCATCTCCGCAGCATCACCGTCACCGCAGTCTGTGAAGAGTCAATGATCACCCAGACTGCTGGTGTATCTCAACATACCCACGTACACATTGATATAACACTATGCCCATTGAATACACTGCAGGGGGGGGAACTAAATGACTGAATGACTAAGATATATTTCAATAACAACTCCTAATAACGCAAATCTTGACGTACACAAACACACGAGATATAATTCAAATCAGCCTAGAAAAAATGCGCAAATACGAATCTGACCTCGGTATATGAGTCACAACTTTGACGCTGTTGCTAGGCGACCGGTTAGTAGCGACTTTGTCTCCCGGGCGACCGAGCATGGCTTTGATGGCGGCGGAAGTCGGGAAGGCGGGCGCGGTCGTTTTCGTCGGGCTCATCGACGGCGAGAGGAGGGTGGCGGCTAAAGCCGGTCTGCTAGCCGCGAGCGACGAGCTCGCCAGTGGCGCGGGGGTCGGGGCGGTGTTGAAGATGTGGGTGGGTTCCTGTTTGATGGCGAGAGACTCGAGGCTGTAGAGGCCGTCGCGCGATTCGCCGCCGCCATACATCGGGTCGATGATCGCCTCGCTCGAGTCGTCTGCAAACGCGATAGTCGTCTGCAAATCGCTGTTAGCGACGCGACGTTTATAGGGGGAGCGGCTGACGCGGGCAACCGTGTCGCCGAGGAACGGATGCGGGAAGGGTGAAAGGGCGGAAAATGCAGTTAAACATACTGCAAATCAGTGATTGACGCCGGTTTTATATCAGGCAACGATGCCACGACAAAATTCGAAATTCTTGTCGAGACGAAGTAGTTTAACTACGAAACCTCGACTCCCGTGGGACGTGAAGCCACGACCTCCGAATAATCCATCAGGTATTCTCCCAACTTAGCTACAAAAGTAGCGTTCTCCTGTGATCGAGTAGAACACCCGCCTTGTCATCTGTAGGTCGCGGTTTCGGGCCTTACCGAATGTACGGTTTTTTTCTGATCATCTCTCCCCGGTCATTCATGAACCGCTATTAACATCGCAGTTACTTGGAAATATGCGAAAAGCACTGCATAAGCACGCTGCGAGCGACAAACCGCGGGAGCAACCGCAATCTTGGGGGCTTTTTAGCGGGGGGGAAAAAATACCACGGGTGAGATACTACGGCAAATGCAAATCGAATGCACAAGACCTAGTCAGTTAGTTTTATAACTTACTTTTATCGCCCAGGTAATCGTTGTGTAGGCCAATCTCGGCCCTTTACAAAGCTAGCCTACAAATGAGGTTAACGAGGCAAATTGCTCGGCGTTGGTCATATCACTTCAGAGGTGGGGGGAAACAGAATAGCTTGGGACAAATTCCACATGAAACTCTTAAGTCAACAGTATCCCTGTTGATAATAGCTAATATTGTCAACATCGACAGTTCTATTATGCAGTGAATGGCAGAGAGAACCTTGACTAGGTGAGAGAGGCTCGAGCTTCACAGTGACCCCCTCATCGGCATTGTCCCCGCCCTCATACATTACCGGCTTCGTCTCTCCCTTCTCGCCTTTGGTCTTGCGCTCTGTATACAAACCGCAGGTCGACGATAAATGCTCAATGGTTTTATACACAAACTCCATTCGCAAATAAAACCAGGAAATTATAAAATAATTTTTATAAAATAGAACCTTAAAAAAACTCAACTGCATTATGCCAGTGAAAAAAGTAAAAACGCTTAAAGCTGACAGAAATATTTGCAAAAAAGACCAAGACTTATTGATGTTTTGATAGGTAGATACAACGGTTGTACAAAAAGCAAAGACTCTATTTTTTACTAAATGCTTTCTTTTTATTTAGTAAATTTATTCAAATCACCATTTTTGCAAATCGTCAAATACATAAATTACATTAATTTTATGCATTATTTCAGTTTAAAATGTAATAAAGATCTGCATGCGAATTTTTGTGATGTAATTAATTTCGTTAATGCTGAAAGATGAAGATCGCGAGAATCACGGAATGAAAAACATCACGTATGTTTCAACATTAAAAGAAGAATATACCATTAAAACCTTCGCGAAAACATTTCTACTCACTCTTCCTTGGCCCGCGGTAAATCTGCGCCTTAGCCTTCCGCTTCGTATACAACGGTATAGGATTTTCGTCTGCAAAGGTGACTCGTCATTAGCAACAACCAATCGGATCGATTCGATCTCGAGGACTTTAAAACCTCTTTCGGATGTACACATGTTTGTCACAAAACGCTGGTGATTGACCAGTTTTCCCGGTCATTATTCATCTTTTACAGAGTTGTACAATAGTGGGCAGTTAGCGTAGTGATTAGAACGTGTGACTTTGAATCCAGAGGATCCTGGGTCAATTCCCGCTTTAGCCAGTATACTACCTGTGGCATTTTTCGGGCAGGAAGCACGTTAACTTCCTGTGCCCAGAAGGGTCTGGTTTCTTTTAGGGCATTTTCCCTCTAACATTTGCTGGGCTTGAGATGCTCGACATATGATCGCTTATGTTGTCACCTCATTGTAAATAATCGTTGACCTTTCATAGACTTAGCGGAGGTGCGACATATGTTGCCCAGTCTGTAAATGACGTGAATGGAAGGTCGAGTGTCTGCCCAGACTTGGTGGGTTATCACAGCGGGAGTTATTCCCCAACCAACCCGTCATACGCGGGGCTAACCGATTTGTTACATTAACCACATTTATGGCCCAAAACAAGAATTACCGTGGGATTCAGCTTTATAACTACATACATGCATACACATATACACACACGCGTACACATATTTACATACATGGTTACTATGACAAACAACGCGACAATTTGATTAGCCTCACTCATAAGGGGTGGGGGGAACCTAGTGTGAAAAGCCCACCAAGTCTGGGTAGACAATTGAACTTTTTCCATTCACGCTACTGGTGCCAAACATCTACATAACGACTACATATGTCGCACAAAACGGCTAAGTCTATGAGGGTTAATGGTTATTTACAATGAGATGACGACGTAGCGGGGAAGTAAGCGACATAGAGACCATACATAGAGAATCTGAAGTGCAGCGCGGCAAATGTCAGCAGGATAAAGCCCTGCAAGGACTACCCACAGTAGCGCGGAAAAAAATCAACTGTATTCCCGGACCGTTACATCGCAATTACTGCATATCTAGTAAATTTATTATAATTAATCCTACAATCAATGTGTCATGGAAAACTTCGATGACAATGAATGTGATAATTAGCTCAATGTGATAATTCATTTAATGTGATAAAAATTAGGTTGCAGTCAATATCAAATTGCGTATATCCACGGAATAAACCGGTTTAAAAATGCGGCGTATTTAGAATAGTACGTGTTCATCTACCCACCGGGGTTTACGCGCGGCCCTTCAAGAGGATACTTCACGAAGTCGCACCACCCCACGGGATACAGATCGGGGGATTCGCAGTCGATCCATTGGTCGTATTCACCCTCCCAGCCGTCAAAGTGGATGCGCAGCAGCCGTCCTACGACGCGCACCACCGTGCCCACGCATATTAACCTAGCAACGTGAGTCAGCTTGTGTCTAGAAAGGTGTAATCTTTTTGGAGTGAATTGAGTGTTGCTATTATTCATCGAATAACAAATGTAATCGAGCAGCGGACATGCAATAATGTAGCGACTCTATGGTAATGTCTCTAGCAACACACGTACACACAAACATACAGAATAGTGTTGCTATTATTCATCAAATAACAAATGTAATCGAGCAGCGGACATGCAATAATGTAGCGACTCTATGGTAATGTCTCTAGCAACACACGTAAACACACACATACAGAATAGTGTTGCTATTATTCATCAAATAACAAATGTAATCAAGCACCGAACATGCAATAATGTAGCGATTCTATGGTAATGTCTCTAGCAACACACGTACACACAAACATACAGATTACTGTTGCTATTATTCATCAAATAACAAATGTAATCAAGCACCGAACATGCAATAATGTAGGGACTCTATGGTAATGTCTCTAGCAACACACGTATATACACACATAGAGAATAGAGTGTTATTTATTATTTATGGAATAACAAGGTGTATTTTATTGTCATCAATCACCCTACATATATGTGATCATCTATGAATTTCATTCGTTCGCATCTCGTAATGCCGACATCATGCTTAAGCTGTTGCTATTATTCGGGTAACCTAATACAGACGATGCTTATTACTGGTGTGTTTATGCAATAAGGACAACTGTACACACATGTGATATAGCAACATTATTGGCAGTTTTAGCAACTTAAACATAATGTATATGCAGTACTGTGCAAAAGTCTTGGGCCACCCACTACGAAACAAAAATGATGACTCATAAATGTGTACAGCTACAACGATGATTCATCATAAAATGTGTACAATTATGGCAAAAACAATGAAGCATTGTAAAGATATACCTTCATTGGCCAAGGTACTTGAATCTAGCAGTCGCCAAACTTCAGCTTTCAAAAACTCAATTATCAGACAATCAAATATGAATTCGATTCAGTATCTCAACAAATATTACCATTGACCACATACAATTTTGAATACCGTATATACTCACTTACAAGATGACCTTTTTTCACCAAAAACTTAGATTCAAAGTGTGGGGGTCGTCTTCTAAGTGAGACTATAATTATTTCAAACCACATCATCGTCCGCAGGCGCCAGGTAGCATTTCGCCTGATAGACAGCTCTGCGGTTTGATAGCGTGTGTTGTTTCTACTGTATATACAGTCAAAGATTGTCTATTGCGCCCTTCTGATGTCTTATGTTTTTGCTATTGTGTTTATTCTTGAAAAATTGTTTTCTTTTTCACTTTTTATTTACTAATTACGAAGACGACAACGTGTGGGACAGTCGCAATTAAATTTATTTACATTTCCAGTACTGTATTATGAATAAAAGTTCGCCTCGTCTTATAAACGGGTCAACGCTAAAATTGCCTTTTGTGTTTCTAAAGTCAGGGGGTCGTCTTATAAGTGAGTCGCCTTATAAGTGAGTATATACGGTACATACGACAATGTGCATTTACATACGACCGTTGTTTTATTATATTTTTTAATATTGAAACATGTCATCGTAATTAACTTCTGCTATCTGATACCGAAAGTGAAAAAGGCATTAACCCTTAGCACTCTCTTGTCACAGAACTGCATTGTAATACTAATGTGATATACAGTTTTCAGTGTGGTAAGGGTTAACACGATAAACTACAAAGTGCGACCGCTCAGTCTATCGCGTCAAAATGACGGTAAATTTTGATACGACCTTGAGACGCGTTCGTACCTAGGATCCATGAGATCCACGGCCTCTAACTTCATGCCCACCCGGAATCCGTGGTTTCGCATGACCTGGAGACGGCAGAGTTACTCAGTTAGTTAGAAATAGGCGGATTATCGAAGAAATCGTCGTGTAGGCCATTCCTTGCCTTTGCGAAACTAACCGGTGTGGTTAACACGATGAATGGATTAGCCTAATTTCTAAGTGGTAGTGCGGGAAGGCACCGACCGCAGCGAAAACCGTCGCGTCTGGGTAGATAAAAACCGCGTAAAATTTATCGATAGTAGCATGATGGTAAATACAGGCGATGGGAGCATGATGGTAAATACAGGCGATGGGAGCATGATGGTAAATACAGGCGATGGGAGCATGATGGTAAATACAGGGGATGGGAGCATGATGGTAAATACAGGCGATGGGAGCATGATGGTAAATACAGGCGATAGTAGCACGATGGTGTGATAGTCAATGCATGCTGTGGTAGTATGATGGTAAATACGGGCTATGGTAGATATGTTGGTAAACACAAATTAAATCAATGAAATGGTAAACACAGCCTACTGTAGTGTTACAATAGACAGTAAACACCGTCATAGGTTATATTAGAGGAATGGTGGAAACAGGTACAGCGCTTGGTACATGCCAAATAAATGACAAAAATTCCACGTATTTCACGGCCATATTGTATATTGATGAGGCGTGTGTGAATCATGAAGAGGTAAAAGTCCATGATAGTGTAACATGTAAAAATTAACGACATAAAGAGTGGGAGAATAGCTACTACCTTCTCGAAAAGTTTAACCGGTGCAGCAAGTGACTGCGTCAGTCGGAGGTAGTCGGCCCAGCGGAACGTGTGTTTGGTGTAACCTGTCGGGGAAGAGTAGAGAAGTCAAGTAAATGGTGAATACGCTTACCGCTGTGATAAGGCGTTATCTCCCTGTCAAGTAAATGGTGAATACGCTTACCTCTGTGATAAGGCGTTATCTCCCTGTCAAGTAAATGGTGAATACACTTACCTCTGTGATAAGGCGTTATCTCCCTATCAAGTAAATGGTGAATACGCTTATCTTTTAGATATTACCTCCCTGTCGAGTAAAAGGTGGAAATGCTTGCCTCGTTGATATGGAGTTACCTCCCTGTCAAGTAACAGGTGGATACGCTTACCTCTTTGACATGGAGTTACGTCCTTATCAAGAAAAATGGAAATAAGCCTACTCCTTGATATAGCTTATTTCTCTTTGAAGTGAGGGTACTCATCGACTTATTGTTCGAGTCTGACCAATAAGATTGCATTCGACAGTGTGTCTTATCAGGATGGAGGCTTATCTAAGAGACGCGTCAGACAAATCATCGCATTACCTACTGGCCATTCGATCACTTCCATTACTGACTACTTTCAAATCACAACTCAAAAACTTAATTTTTATTTCCCTAAGCCTACTCCTAGGACTGTTTCAGTATTTTACTGCATTTTTGGGAAGCATGTGACAGGAGATACCTTTTAATTATGCTATAAAAATGAGAAACATTAAAGTTCTAACATCTAAAATCTAAACTAACATCGCACAACATTTAGAAAAGCATTTACGCCAACAATCAGAGATAAATAACTTGCCAACAATCCACACATTAAAGGAGAATAGGGGGCAATTTCAAACTTGCGAACTTTCAGTTACACGAGTCAAGAGTTCTTACCAATCAAATCTGTTTCCCACGGGAAAGACAACAAAACCGTACTCCTCCGATGATTACGGTAGATTGGCTATAAAGAAAACTGTGGGCCGAAACCTTTGGGTGGAGTGAGATCGATGCTGTTGATTTCGCAAAAACCCGCTGGCAAGAGACAGGGCGAGGTCGCGTGGTAACAGAACCAATCCGAGCCGTCGATCTCGCGGCTCCCGTCGATACAGATCATGAGGTAGTTATCGCGGAGGATCTGCGCGTGGAATACGCATCGCGGCGGTATACGTACGTGCAAGTACGTGTACGTATTGTACGTACGTACAAATATAGGTTTATACGTATGTACATAGATATAGGCGGATTCAGTTACAATCGTAGTGCGATCTGAAGCTTAAGAATCCCCTAATGA
>WURV02156120.1:0-16452 GCA_011762755.2 Epimenia babai
CATTAGCGGCTCGTGATGCCATGGCCAAGTGTCTCTAGCTTTGTTGATTTATTATAGGCATTAGCGGCTCGTGATGCCATGGCCGAGTGTCTCTAGCTTTGTTGATTCATTATAGGCATTAGCGGCTCGCGATGCCATGGCCAAGTGTCTCTACGGTGCTCTCTTTGACTGGATTGTCTTCAAAGTAAATCATGCTTTATTGGCAAAAAGACACACTGGCGAACACGAGGTTGTTATATGGAATGAAATTAAGCAAACTCCATGTATACCTTATGCACTACTCATGATTGATCATTCACACAAACTATATAAAAATTTCTTGAATATCACCCTTGTCTGCATCAGTATTCGATGTCACAATATTGCTTTTGGACAATTATCTTTAATCATTTACCATTTGATTCTACTGCTATATAGCTGTTTTAACAGACAAGAAACTATTCTTAGTGGCATATCATTAAATATTCATACGCTATAATTTAAATGCGTGTAAAAATTTTATTCTTGTTTCTGCCATCATATCCATGTGTTTTTATGCATAGTTTTACTATACTGCAGTTTTTTATAGTTAAAAAGTATTTCATTATTAATAAATATATTATATGATTTGATTAACTAATCATGTCTTGTGCGAATTTTCAGGGTAATCATATCGGAATTCTAGACATTTTTGGCTTTGAGGATTTCTACCTAAATAGCTTCGAGCAATTCTGTATTAACTTCGCGAATGAGAGACTTCAATACTACTTCAACCAGCATGTCTTCAAATTAGAGCAGGTAAAATAATTATTTTATTTGTCTTACATAAATGCAGGGATATTGTCACGAATGTATTTTTTTGTTTCACTAAATATACAAATCACGTGCTAATATCTAATAAAAACCATTTATATAAAATATGAATCGCTACTCTGTAATAATATCAAACATATTGTGATCCTTGTACTATGTCAGATATAAACTATTTCCAGGTGATTCAACAGTCAACTATAAATTATTTCCATTGGTACATAAGTGAAATATGAACTATTTCCTTGATACAAAAGTCAAACATAGTACGAATACAGAGGTCAAGTATTAACTATTGACAGAGATTCAAAGGTTCGAGGCATATCTAAGTAAATACACACTAAGACCAAGCATGAATGTCTGATATAAATACTAAGTCAAACGTGAATTATTAACCAGTACACCAAGATTCAACACAGAATAATTGGGTAGACACAAGATCTACACGTTATATTTATTTATATCCAGCACCTAACACTTTTAACACGAAACCAGTTGGAATAAGGAGACTTACTGTATGTAATATAATTATCGTTTCTCTGTATACAGGAGGAGTACAGAAGGGAGGGCATAGATTGGAAGAATGTGGACTTCATCGATAACACTGGGTGCCTCGAGCTCTTCACCAAGAAAACAACTGGATTGTTCAGCCTTCTTGATGAGGAGTGCAAGTAAGCTCTTTGTCTTACATGCGGATGCTATAGTGTCTTACATGCTGATGCTTTATTGTCTTACATGCGGATGCTATAATGTCTTACATGCTGATGCTGTATTGTCTAACATGCGGATGCTATAGTGTCTTACTTGCTGATGATATATTGTCCTACATGTTGATGCTATATTGTCTTACATGTTGATGCTATAGTGTCTTACATGCTGATGATATATTGTCCTACTTGCTGATGATATATTGTCCTACATGCTGATGCTATATTGTCTTACATGCTGATGCTGTATTGTCTTACCTGCTGATGATATATTGTCCTACATGTTGATGCAATCTTTTCTAATATGCTGATGATATATTGTCCTACATGTTGATGCAATCTTGTCTAATATGCTGATGATATATTGTCCTACATGTTGATGCTATATTGTATACAGTGGTAACTACCGAGATGGTTTACATTATCACTAATCTATTAAACCATAATTACTAACTGATTACTGACATTTAGTTTTAGATTTTATCTTGCACAGCATTATTCATACGGTTAAATTATTTGTTGAGATTCGCTGATGCACCAGTAATGCGCTGAATGCATCCTTCAGCTTGCCCGGAGTGTCGAACGAACGACTCCTCTCTAAATTCAATGAATGTCAGAAGAGTAACTCGTACTACTCAGTGCCCCAGATGCGCGAGATGGCGTTCATCGTGGAACACTACGCCGGCAACATCAAGTACCAGATTGATGTAAGTCACACCATTTCTGAAATACGTCCATCGTCTAGATGCGATTTTGTCGAATTGAGAGACATTTTTAACATTTGACAATATGGTTTTATTTGTTCTGATCTGGATACATGTTCAGTCTTTTTTTATTACGTAGGCCTTCAGAGAAAAGAACACGGATTTGGTGCGGCCTGATATCGTGGGAGTATTCAAAAACAGCAGCTTGACTTTCGTGCGAGAGCTCGTAGGTATGTATGATCCAACACTTGAATCAAGTGCACAACTCAAAACTACCATTATTCATGATGGCCTCGTGAAAGTGGCATTGTGTCTGATTCTTAACCTAAGAGCACGGGTTTGAGTCTCACTCTTGCCAGCAAGCTATCCCCTGTGTCCATTATCAATTAATGGGCAATATTTTGTGTGTTTCGATTTATAAAATAACATGAATTATTTGTGTACTTTATTAGCTTACTACTAATCCTTTGTGTGTTTTATCAGTTTTCAGCTACTTGTATTCTATGTCTTCCCTACCCTCAGCTATCGACCCAGTGGCCATGATGCGGTGGGGCACAGTGAGGGCCTTATTTCGCTCTATCTTTGCTTTTAAACAGGCTGGCCAGAAGCGACGCAGCGATCGAGGTTGGCTTAGGACGTAGATTTTGATGTTGTATTTAACGTATATAAATAATCCAATGTTGCTCTGTAGTGTGAAATTTGTGACAGCTTCAATGAGCGAGATTTTCCTGCTGGAATATTGAGAAGATTTTTGTCTAAATACTTTTAAATATCATGAGAGTATAATAAGGCAGTATTGAGATGAAATTTGAAATGAATTTTCTTTGCATAAAGTGTACTTATTAGCTTAGCTGTCAAACACACCTTACCTGAAACAATATCGTAATGGTCTAAGACTATAATGTAATTACTTAAATTATATAAAATTAACACCTAATAATATACAGATTTTGCAGATCCATGTTAGATACAATTATGTACATTTACAGTGAGCACAATGCGAAATGGATAACAATGTTGAATAACGGTGCAAAGTAGAAAAAATATTGAAAAAGGAAATCATATGTAGGCAATGTTGCCATAAATAGGAAAAATTAGTAAAAACAGAAAAAGGCTATCTATTGTGGGTGGCACTGACATTTACTATCATATATTGAGAAGCACCAAAACTTTGCCTTTTTCTCTCAGAGTATGAAATAAAGTGTTGTATGATCATAAGTCTTTTGTACTTAAATGATCAGTTTTCTTGTCTATAAAGCTACAAGGCCCACTCGGCCTAGTCAGTGCTCCGTTATTGCTCTGGGTGTTGGCAAAATTAGTACCGAGAATATCTGGGAATTTTAACAGATATCTTACATTGCGCTATGCTCGTATGGGAGCTTTCGCGGTGCTGTAGGATTTCTGTGATTATATATTATACCCATACTGATAATATAGAAGTTTACCAAATTAGAATCATCGAATCTCGGCTAATCGTGTGAATGCATGGATTAATTGAATGTTACTGATATCGCACTCATTGGTAACTCTTTGTTAAGCTATTGAACAATTTAACATGATTTGATATTACAGAACAAGAGAACTTGATCGAGTCCTATGTCAGCAAGTGCTCTTTACGCACGTCAGTATTCCTATTCATCACTTATTTGTAGTTGAAGTAAGGTTTTTTGGAATTGAAGTCACAGTCACTTGTAATTTTTCATACTAAAACACATGAAAAAGCTTATGAAAGTAGATTACTCAAGGCCAACCCAAGAGTTATGTTACTTCGGGCTAACTCTGATCACATGCTTAGATATCTGTGTGGAGGGCCAATAGTAAGGTGCACTTGGTAAAAACACCACTGAGAACTGTTTAGGTAATGGATTGTGGCAGTATATGAATGACAGTATACTCCCATTATATATGCATGGATTCAATCTCAAATTCCGTAAATGAAAATCATTTCCTCCGGTGGTGAATGGGTCCGAATGCAGTGTTCCTTAATTATAAGTTTACTTTATAAAGATCCTTAGCATTATCTACTATAAATATTTCACACATATTTTTTTTATTTTTTATTTATTTTTTCTTCAACACAATATAAATTTGCAAAGACAATTCATGATCAATAAAACACACACACTCACTGTCACTGAAATGGTTATTAACAATTACAATAGAAATATTTGAGTCAACATAATTACTATTATTAAATCAATAGAAGTCCAATAAAAATTTAGAAGTGTTGAAAGGAGGTGCCAGAAGTGTGAACTTATCACATTTTTATTTTTCTTACATAACATGTCCTTGCTCGGTAAAAATTTCTTGAAATGATTTCTATGATGACAGTAAAAGCGACACTTTGGGAATAAACCGGGAGCCACTGGGGGAGATTGGCAACAGGCGCAGTCCAGGAAGAGAGTTGCTTGACCGACTGGACAACACTGACCACAGTGACTTCAACGAGAGACTCATGAGACGAGCTACGAAGCTATTAGAGTTAGTGTTGTTACATTTACTAAACTAAGGTCTGGCCACCAACACGGGCAAATATTTTTGTGCTTTAATATCGAGAACGATTCGTCGTGGAATGGTTTATTATAAAAATATATTCAGGGTGTTACAGGGCAATGTTGTACATGCAACTGACATTTAATTATGAAGTAACTATAAAAACCTCGCCTTTTCCCTTTTTAACACCTGGTGTTAGCCATCTGATCAGCCAAAGTATTTTATCAATAGTAGAAATGATCGACATTGCACTGGAGAGGACTGACAAGATGGCTATATTGCGTCAATATTCCAACATAACTGGGCCTAAACCTTAATTACATTCATTATTTGTCCGAGCACTTTCACACATGTTCGGATTTTAGTGACGTTTTAACTACTTTACCTAAAAGTTGAATTTGCCGATTGATTTTTAGAATTGTTGGATTGGTGGTTACACAGGTTCATTAGTCCTTAATAACTAATATTAACTAAATAACTAAATATTCATGAATATTGTCTAAAAAAGGAATTGGCATCACAACATCACTATGATCATGCTTTCAGAAAACGCAGTACTTTAAAAGAGAAACCTCGCACTGTGAGTCGTATTTTTATGTGTGTAGTTGTGTGCATTCATAGATACTTCTAGATATCTCACAACTTTTTTATGCCTTGTTATTTTCCATTTTCCCTCCCATTTTTATACATTCAAATATCTATTGTAAAGCTGATGCAATGATTGAAGATTTATTAGATTTAAAATTACTTGAAGCCGTAAATATTTTGTACTATATGAAATGAAATGAAGTTTTATTGATTTATAGTGCCCTTTTAACACATGGCTATCAAAGACACTTTACAAATTACAAATGGTTGTCATGATTAACTAAAAACACAAGGAATACTTATATTTTATATCATTCACCACACTTAACAAAAAGGACAAGCGATATCCTAGCACAATTACGAACCAAACCCAGACCTGCACATTACCAATTTGTTACTGTATCTAGCCAACCCTACTTAAGTAACAAGATCTACAATCAGGAGATCATAGTCTCAAAACGAAATCCCCGTGGCACAGATTTATAAACATTTGTTTACATAAAGAGTATTATACGTATTTGTTAATTATACATTATTGTCCATTTTTGTAGGGTTACCGCGACATGCAAGTCTTGAAGACTCTGGCTTCACGACAACGATCCAGCGATGGGAAGAAGTTCTCAAAGAAGACTCCTGCAACTGTGGCGGCACAATTTCAGGTGATGCATTGTAACCTATGTCATCTGAAAAACCTACCTGGTTATGCTTGGTGAGCTTTTGTGATCGGAGGTTGTCCGTCGTCTGTCTGTCTATCCATCTGTCTGATATTCAAATTTTCTTAAAAAATCTTCTCAAGAACTGCTTATTTCAGAGGTTTGCTATTTGGCAGATATCGTCCTTGGGTTGGTCTCTTCTAGATTTTTTGGTATTGTCATTGCACCTAGGGGAAGTAACTTATGCCAATGTACGTATTTTTTGTTAAAAAAATTTTTTCTCAAGAACCACTTATCGCAGGGGTCTGCCATTTGGCAGATATTGTCCTTGGGTTAGTATCTTTCCGATTTGTTTAGCATCTCGTCATGGGAGCAAAGGGGGTAATTTCTAGCAACTTTTTTATTTAAAATCTCTTTTAATGTCAAGCAGTCTCCTTGTCTTCTCGTTTTAATATCAAGATGGCCTCCTTGGCCTCTTGTTCTGTCTTTTTCTCTTTTTTCTTTCTTCGGGCGACCATCTTAGACCTCTTGAGCCTCTTATTTTAAATTTATAGTAAATGGTGCACCGTGACCATTTATAGATCATCTCCCTGTATCATGCATCGTATGCTCAGCATTGTCATTGCATCATACAAATGTTAACATTGTTTTAATTTTATTCACTTCATCATTCACACATCATCTACTATCTGAGGTGATATGACTGTAAGAATACAATTCCTTGTGGATATTTGTGTTTTTTTCTATTTTCCAGTAGTGTGCCCAGACTTGCTGTTAATGTGTTTCACTGTTGCTCATTGATATTTTATGCACGATTGATGATATCTTCTGATGCATTCCGTAATTGCTTTATCAATGTTAATACATTAGTTAGTTTCCAGCAGATTTCTGGCCCATTCAGTTGTAGCCTTTATAGATAGCTGAGTCAATACATCAACCGTATGTCTCGTTTCAGATATCACTAAACAAACTCATGGATACGCTAAACAAAGCTAATCCTTTCTTTGTACGCTGCATCAAATCTAATTATCAACGGGTAAGGTCATGTCATGATTGCTAGATTGAAGATTTTCAATTTGATTTAAAAAAGGTTGTGTATATGTGTTTATTAGTATTAATATATACTAAGGTTTATAGATTTTATGACGCATTCATGTAGTAGCTAGTGATGACTAGCCCATTCTCTTTGTTTTATTTCCATGTTTATTTGCACTGTAAAAGCACCACAAAATGGTAGGAAAGTGTTGATTTATCAAAGATTTAATTCAGTTGGTATATTTATATTATTTAAAACAGATTATACCAGCAGAAGGTTTATTAATTCCAGTGACTCCATCCACATTATATAATATATACTGACCAGTGCAGGATTGACCATCAATGACTTGACCACTGCCCACCAGGTGGCGTGTCATTTTGACGAGGAGCTGGTGATGAGACAGTTACGATACACCGGTATGCTAGCCACAGTCAAGATCCGCCAATGTGGCTACAACTACCGCTTTACCTTCCAGGTAACAACATCGCGATCTCTAATGATGTGTCATGATCTCTCATGATATGTCCCTCCAAATGATTTAACTAACTTTTATCTGTCGTATAAAACATCTCAAAGATACACACTCCTGTTGCACTAATATAAAATGCACATTTAATATTCTATGCATATGGTAATCCATTGCCCAATATAACATTTTTTACCAAGAATTTAGGTGCGTATCTTCTCCAGACAGGGAGGATAATTGGGTGATGACTTAGAGTTGATCTTAGATACATTCATTGTTTCCTTGTATTTCATTAATTAGTCTTAACAGATGAGAAATTTATTAAATATTATCCTCATTTATATTATGACAGTTGACATTCGTCTAATCACGCCACTTGTATCAAATGTCCACAGACAGCAGGCATATGCTACAAGGTGGGCCATATCTTTGATGTCGATTGATTAATTACAACAAGGTTTTGTGATACAAAAGAGGCGAGAGCCTTAGAGGATCCGACCATCCAAAACGCAAGACCAGAGGGAAGCGTTTCATAGCATCAATGTAAAGTCTGCCAAGACTGCTGTGTGTAGAGCAAGTTTCAGACACTATTTGTCTCGGGGTCTTCTGGATTTCAATTAGATTGTGATCACATTGTCACCTGCTCCCCGAATAGGCTAAATTACACTTTTATGAGGTAACATTTCTCTAAATGGTGCTCCTATATCTTCATTCAGCCGTATGTATGAAATGAAAAATGAAATGAAATTTATTTGTTTAATGTGTACTTATTAGTAGAGCTGTCAAACACACTTTACATGAAACAATAGCCTAATGATCTAAGACTATAATTTAATTACTTAAATTATAGAAAATTAACATCTAACAGTATACAGGTAATACAGATCAATTAGTTAGATACAACTATATACATTTACATGTATCGCAACATGTTTACAGGAGTTTATACAGATGTACAGCCTCCTGTTGCTAGATGGCATCCATAGCTCAGAGACAGATGTTAGGAAATTCCTCAGTGACATGAGCTTCCAGAACTACCAGATTGGTATCACAAAGGTGCCTTCATTATCCATGCGTGATCATCATAATAGTAATGTTGATATTATGATATTTTGAACTTGATGCTGTCATTAAGTTGGTCCCAGCAGTCTTCTTTAACCAAAGTTGGTTGTATTTGTGACATGGTCTAATTAATGGGGTAGTTTACAACGGGAGTGATTGTGGCCTGCCTGAAGAAATTTGATTGTCTCATTAACTATGGTATTGTAACTGGCAGTGTTTATTGCACTAGTTATCTGCCATATAGTTAATTTATACAGTAAGCTGTGATATAGTTTATTGTGATATATTTAAGTATGGTTTCGTTATCTTTACCACATAGTTAATTGTGGAAACGTTAACGGTGTATAGTCATTACCCTATTACCAGCCATTGCCTCGTTGGGTGCAGGTGTTTCTGCGAGAAGTTGAGAAGACCATGTTGGACAACATGCTTCATCGAGCACTCATGTCTCGTATTGTGAAGCTGCAGCGATGGATGAAAACCATAGTGCAACGCCGTATGTTTCTGCGCCTTCAGAACTCGGCCTTTGTCATACAGGTCACCTCACTTATGATTATGATTAATTTCTCATTGATTGTCGTATTCTCTGTAAACAATCTCGCATTTCTTGGGTCACCTTCAACTTGAGTACTTACCATGACTGGATTCCCTAAGATCATTGGTGCATATTATTATGATAATTGGTACATTCATTATGATCATTGTTGTATTTATTTTGATCTGTTACATTTACTATTGTGATGTCAATGGGAGTAGCCAGTGTGGTTCTTTGAATAGCTGGAGAGGAATTTACAGAAGAAACTTCTCCCTCCCATCAGAGGTCGTTTTTTGTGCGTTCCTATCCATTATAATCATCAATGATACATTCATTGTAATCACTGTTATATTCATTATAGTCACTGTTACATTCATTATAGTTACAGTTACATTCATTATAGTCACTGTTACATTCATTATAGTCACAGTTACATTCATTATAGTCACTGTTGCATCCATTATAGTCACTGTTACATTTATTATGGTCACCGTTACATCCATTATTTAGTAACATGAGTGTGGATACATCAGGGAGGATAACTCTTCACCATTTTTGTGCGGATGATATGCATCGCATATATATCGGCCACTATTTTTTCCTCGACACACCCATTAATTGTGAATGTGCCTCATGGACAGGTGTCTGTGCGTCGGTTCATCGCTATGAAACTTCTGGATGACTTGCGAACGGAGCAGCAGGCCTGCATCGACATCCAGAGACACTGGCGCGGCTTCGTCGTGCGCCGAGCATACCTCGATACGCTCTCGTCTATCCTCTACATCCAGTGCGCCGTGCGCGGCTGGGCAATGAGGAAACGGTGCGGACATTTGGTGCCGTGAATCATTATATGTAGCTAACAGTACAACTCATATACACTCAGTATCCACAAAACACTCATTTCACATGTGGTAATTGAATAATCACATTAATATCGTGAATTTATGAGCCACCTTGTGGCTATGGTACAGGCGTTACTCCGCTGACCTGTTATGTAGTAGATAAACTAGACTGACTGGATGGAAGAGTGATAGGTAACCATTCACAGATCACCAGCCACTCGGTGTAAATGGTCTGGAAGACCTAACATCAAGTGGGATCTGGATGTTATTTTATTTTGTACATATTTCTAACAGTAAGTATTTATGCTAATTTGCTGTTGGATTATTTATGGCAGTGTCATATGCATTGATAGCATGAGCTAGCATATTAAAGGTTAAGGTCACTTACCATCGTAGGAAAAGAGGCTCACCATCGTAGGAACAAGAGGCCTAAGGCCTACAGGCAGAAAATGCACAAAAAATTTGGTTTATGCAAGTCCGCATTGTGACAAATGGATAAGGATGACATAAAAAAACATGATGCAATGATTTAGATGAACTTATGGTCGTATGGAATTAAAACCAGTACTGGGGCAGTAGTCGCAGATGGGCTGCATTACCCGCCTGTTCTCGCTATGGTGTTATTCGACTTTAGTGGTCATTAGATCGTACTTTGTTTCTTGGTCAGATATGCAGTGATGGTAAAAGATCAAAAACTTCACGAAAAAGTTATGGCGCGCCGTAGCTTGGTGAATATAGAGATCGCAGCGAAACGACACCGGATCGAAGCAGCATGGGACGCGGGTCGTCCCGTGACCTACTTCATCAGCGGTCCAACCTCAGAGTGAGTCGGTATTATGGTTATCAAACATATCAGCTCATACAGCGCAGAGATTCTGATGAGTATCTGTATGCAAGACCCTACAGTAAAATGTATAACTCAGTCCGAACAATATATTTGTCTTGTTTTATTAACTTTTTCATATTTGTTATATTTGACATCAAAGCTTTGCAGATGCAAATCTAGATTGGCAGGTTGAAATTGAAATCACCAAGTGAACAACTTTTCCATCGCATCTGTTTATTTATTTATTTAGTCATGAGACATTGGGGTTCAGTGGTACCCACTTCATGTTATATGCCATTTGACCCCGCATAATGATCACATTACATGAATTATCACAAATATCACGTTGGGTGGGCGATTTATCACATTAACAGCAATCCCACTGAAATAATTAGTACACACAACACAGACAAAATGTTCAGGATTTACATAACGCGAGTTACGTTGAGCATAATCATATACAGCAGGCTTTACTCCATTTGTTCTAATGGATGGCGTTTGTTGTTAAGGGGTGACAGTGACCTCCAGCGCAGTCCCGGGGCGTCGCTTGACAGTCTGTCATCTGCCGCTTATGACAGCTCTAGTCTTGGAAACCTCTCAACAGAATCATCGTCGAGGTGAGATCCGGTCATTATTGAGGTAAGGTCACATGTAGATGCAACTAACATTGTCATAGAAACGAGGTCATGTATCCGTTAACCAAAGATTGTCATAGACGTGATGTCCTGTATAGTTGCACCAAAGAAAGTACTCTTTTTAAGTGAGGTCATGTGTAGGTGTGCCAAAGATTATTGTTGAATTGAGGTAGGTGTGCCAAAGATTATCATTGAGTTGAGGTCATGTCTGGGTTCACCAAAGATTATCATTGAGTTGAGGTCATGTCTGGGTTCACCAAAGACAATCATTGAGTTGAGGTCATGTCTGGGTTCACCAAAGATTATCATTGAGTTGAGGTCATGTCTAGGTTCACCATAGATTATTATTAGGTGAGATCATGTCCATCATCTTGATGAACAAGGGTTATGTCTTATGAAATACATATCTATAACTTACAAAGAATGAACATGGTCAGTGATTTAAGATCATTACTGTATAATAGAAGTATTGCTCACTGGTGTATTGCCTACTCGCATATTGTTCACCTATACATTGCTCATCTGTATTGCTTACCTATGTATTGCATATTCGCGTCTAAACCTTCATAAATTCTATCATGATTAACTAGTGCTAAGTAAATATTACAGCCTTTATATGTCATCTTTATTGTATTGTATTGTGCATTCTCGCGTCATAGACATGATGTAGTAACAGCACTACGGACTATACTACCCCCCCACCATGAATTCCTGCCATCATCTGATTCTAGGAAATACTACAGACATTAATGCAGATATTCTGAGAACAGGAATTGCTCACCACCCATTAGGAATCGTATTAGAGAATTCCGTATCTACTGGCATTATCTAGAGAGTCAATTGTTTGAACAGGTACGCAGTGCAGTATGTTGTTGTATTCCAGTCTCCAGGACCAATCGCGGAAGTTTCTCACTCCCCCAGAGGGTCGAGAGCGGCAGCAGATCAAGGTCCGCCACTCCCCAACCCCCTCCTATACACACTAAACTAATTACCGTAACAACCCCAACCAACCGCTCTACCCTCATTAATCAAATTAACTAATCCACACAAAATCTGCTTCATCTTTTACATGTTCTCAACCTTAATTTTAAATAATTGACAAATAACAAAGCATGCGAGTTGTTTTTTCATTTTAGTTTTGTCCTTTCCACTGTGTCCACTGCGTTTGCCCGTAGAAGTTGAATAAAATTAAATAGAACAATAGAAGTTTATATATACTAAATAGTAACTCCTGCATGATTCAATGTGTTTGTAGAGGTCCGACCACATATTAGTTCGCAGAAACAAAGTACAAAAAATTGTCGCTCCACCTATCTCCCCAATAGCTAAGGACGACAGCTCAATAGATTATGACGTTAGTATTTATTTCTCTTGCTGTTTGTGATTTCGTTTTGTTGCGCTTTATTTTGCCTGATACGCGATGAATGAATTCTTTTTACAGTCAATCATCGATGATAGCTACCTCCATCGAATCTGCCCGATATTTATCTCTCCTGTAGGAAATAAACCAGAGATGTCAGATGTTCTCATCTTTGTGAAGTGGATGAAGCGATAGTCATTATGTCAGTCATTTCTACCGCTCTAAGTTGCCGACTGCAGAAGTGTTGCCTAAATGTGTCCCAGATAACTGCTAAGTTTGGAGAGGAAAGCATTTTATTTGGAGGAGTGATTGTAGCATTTTGTGTCTGCGACTTTAAACATAATGCTATTCCCCCTAATGCATGGCCTTAAACATGTCTGGCATTACTGTAGTAAACTGAAAATTGCATGGCAACCGATAATCCTTTTTGTGTAGGGAAATTTATTTACTGTATTAATATTCTACAATTAATAAATTATTCTGCAGTTTTACAGGAAATGGCAGTGACTTTCTCTGAGGTTTAATTTTAGCTAATATTGTGCCATGATTTAAGTATTTGAGCCCCATTAAACTGCTTTCTGTCAGTACAATACTTGACATTGCTCGAAGTATTTGTCATTTGCTTTTTACAATAGAAAACGAGATTGATCAATATTGCGAAATACCCGACAATAGTAAAGTGATAGTTGTTCCTTTAACTATAAATTATCTTTTTGTCATTGCTACAAGTCTAGTTATATTAAATTTTTTACCATGTTTCCTCCAGGGGAATGCAATTTATATAGAATTATAGAAAATCGGGACAATGAATTGAAATTGACATTTGAAGTTTACAAGATCTTTAATATGCTCACCTGAGCTTATCTTCGGTGAGCTTTTCTGATCGGAGTTCGCCGGTCGTCCGTGTGTCCATCCATCCAATGTTTACATTTTCTTGAAAAATCTTTAGCACCACTTATCGCCGAGGTGTGCCATTTGGCAGACATTATCCTTGGGTTATTATCTTTCAGATTTGTTCAGCATCTCGTCATGGGAGCAAAGGGGGTATATTTTATGGACTTTCTTTATTTGAAAGTCTATCTCCATGTCCGCTAAGTGCGAAGCGCTGCTATTTGGCAAATATCGTCTGTGTAGGTCTTATTCAGATTTGTTTAGGTCATCTCTATTTAGGCAATTAGAGGTGATTTCAGCCATGGTTTATCCACAAATCTGTATTATCTCGTTTCGGTATCTTGATGGATAACCTCTGTTTATGACCTCTTGTTTTTGATGTCAGGCAGTCTCCTTGTTGTCTTCTCATTCTAATATAAATATGTCCCTCTTGGCCTCTTGTTTTGTCTTTTTCTCTTTTTTAGGTGATCATCTTGAGGCCTCTTTGGCCTTTTGTATGTTAGATGTGGGGGCAGTTAGCGTAGTGGTTAGAGCATTTTGAAGACTTTGAATCCAGAGGATTCAATTCCGACTCAAATGTACTAAATGCCTTATTTTTCGGGCAGAAAGCGCCTTAAACCCGTGTTCCTAGGGGGGTTTGGGTAGACTGCAGTGTGGTTCTGGGAAGGCTTTTTCCCTCTGATGTAGCTGTACATCGGATTCTCTATAAATGGTCTATCTGTCGCTTGCCTCATCGCTATGTCATCATTCCACTGTAAATACCATTAATAGCAGGGTGTGTGATGTATGTTGCCTTTCTGTAGATGTTGTCATGAATGGAAGAAGGTCATTTGTCTACCCAGACTCGGTGCAAACGAAATACTACTTATTAACGAGGCTGATCCGTTTGTCATAACCACAAAGACTAGCACTGTAAAGTGCCATAAATGGCCAACACAACGATTATCTGGGTAATCAGCCAACTAGCTAACTAACGCAGTAGTAGACATAAACCACATATCGGATGTTTGTTTTTATATCGTATTTGACTTAATTAGATTCCTCTGCGTTGTTTGTGTTTGCAGTCAACGAGGTCCCCTAATGATGTTTCGCATATAGATGTACCTCGTAGCACGGAAGTTGCTTCCTCTACTGATCCTACTCGCAACATATCGCAATTGTCACCCGAATTCATCCGACAAATCGAAGAGAATCTACAGAAGCGACAGGACAAACAGCCTCGCAAGTTCCACATTGGCCAGCGATTGGCTAATATGATTACTGGTCTGTATGACGATACTTCTACGATGTATTACTTTGGGCACATAACAATTATGTTGCGACAGCGGGATCCATTTAGCCCTTTGCACGTAATTATTGCTATGGTAATGCTTAATGCAACGTGATTTAGTCAATGTGTTTATGGGTTAAACATAGAGGTGTGGGTTGCCGTGTTAGCCATGTCGTAAATATGAAAATACAAAGGTAACACCTTGTTGACTAACTATATAAGGATTAACACACGCTTTCGTATATCAAGTATACTTCATAAGGTGCGTATTAAACTTAAGTCTTTAATTGAAAAAATACACTTTAGCATTACCCTAGTAATTACATTATAGTCTTAGACCATCAGGCTATGGTTTCAAGTAAAGTGTGTAATAAGTACACTTTAATCAAATAAATTTCATTTCACTTCAACAGGAAAATATATTGCAATGTACGAATTGTTGGTGTAAGAAAACTATCTTTAATAATGATTGGAAAGAATTAACACTTCAGTTTATTAACAACATAGGAACATTATACACTAAGCAGCGATATTAACGGGTCATATACTGGAAGAAATAACAACTAATAACCGCTAAACTACACGATTTCAATGCGGTTATACTAAATTAAACTTGGTTGTAGCAAGAACATTGGCAATTGTTTCACTTTGCATAAATGGTTTTGTTAGCTGACTTTAAAGAACCTAAGAAATTTCCGACAAAACTTGACTTAATTCTTAACCAATGGATCTTTTAAATCTAGTCCAATGGCGGAACATAACATAGAAATACGGAGATTTTAACTTACCAAGACTAACATATAGAAGAGAGAGGAGAGATGATTCAGGTGTTCAAGATCGTCAAAAATCGAAATACTGAAAGTAACAAATTTTTTGTTTAACTATAGAGACAGTAAGAGGTAATAGCAGGACAATACGTAAACATAAATTTAGCACAGTAATCAGAAGAATGTATTCCCAAACAGAGTAGTAAATAGATGGAATGCTCTTCCTGAAAGTGTGGTATCGAGAAACGGGATCAACTCTTCAAGAATGCATTGGAAAAGCATTGGGAAAACAACCAAAACATATAGAGGCCGCTGAGGTGCCCGGCTGTATACGTATGAAGAACCTATTCCTGAGTATCAAGTGAGACAGAAAAACCACGGCTTGAAGAGTCCATTATACGTACAAATATAATGTATACATACAGCAAGGGTATAATTCACATCGGTAACAAAGTGGTTGTAAAAAAATTATTTTGGAAACTGTAGAGGTTGGTAAATTGTAGAAATAATACGATGGTGACACAAGGGTGCAAATCGGTGACTAAATTGGCTTTAACATATTTTTTGTAAAAAAAAAACGGTGTTTGCAATATACCTAGCGCCATGGATAGAGTTATGGACTTATTGTACCGTAAATCTTCATACAGCTACTATAGTTATTATACTTTAATTTTTTCATTAAAATTATGGCATAGTTACAGTTATGGTAGTATCGGGCATTATCAAAACTGAAAGCTAAACTTGTATCTTGAATTACTTGATTTTTTGGCCATTTTTAATACTTTAACAAACTAAGGAAGCATGTACCTAAAAGTATATTATATA
>WURV02156131.1:0-16452 GCA_011762755.2 Epimenia babai
TTCTACGTAGAACAGATCGTAAATTTCACCGTTTCATGTCAATTACGCTCTACTTGTTACATACCATTATATTTTCTGTTCATTTTTTTCGTGTATACCATGTTGTATTAACATTGTATAGTGTTATAACCATTGTAAACTGTGATAACTAGTTAGTTGAAGAGGCACTATAAATACAATAATAATAATAATACCATCCTTAGACACATCGTTCACGATTCAACCACGATATCCGTCACGTTCTATTCGGGCGCCACAACTCTGTGTGTGTGCATCGTTTAACTCTATATCTCAATCGTACAGTAATGTCAATCAAACGTAGCAAGCATTTCGCCGGTCCTGAGTATTGTCTCTGTTTAAGTTGTATCGTCATGAGAATTGGTACGTTTATCGATGCAGTATTAGCAATGAGACGTCTAACGGGTAACTAAGTTGAGTAAACTATAGTAATTCATCGCTATTCGTGTTTGTTTTCCACGTATCACGTAGACAGACAGAGAGCATCGTATAAATGATATAATGTAATGGTGCATACCTAAAATCTCGAAATTCATATTAACTAACGATATATTTTGTAGAAGATATACCACGCTCGAGTTTATCGTCGGTAGCGCTAGTTGTGGGCGTGGTTACACTGTCTCTTAACTTGAGCCATTCGCTGACAGTTGAAGCGAGCAGTGTGAATATACGGGGGTTGACTGTGTCTGGACTCGGGAGTTTACACTCACTATGAAAAATGAGGTTGACTTCTTCGTCGCGGTTAAACAAACTACGTGTCTACATCGGCTGCGTTTTAGCGAGCCTATAACAGCCCAGAGACCGGCTTAATCCCACGTACATACACATGCAATTCTAATACAGATTATTCATTACCCAGTTTATTGGTTGTGCTAACAGACCCAGTTGGTGGAGACGTATTTGATGGATGAGCTGAAGCGGCGTATGGTCGACTTCGATGTGGCACAGTTTTTTGCCGAGATCACGTAATGTTATAATTATTAGTGGTGTTGAATTATCTAAATACCGAGACAGTCGTAGGTGACAAGGGCATTATTTTATTGGCTGGTTTTATTTAAATCGTTTTGTCCATACACAAGAATTTTTATTCATTATAACACGCAGTCTCATTGGTTGAAACAATTTTCATGTAAGACAGAACCTTAATGATTGTTTGTGTGAAACAATTTTCTTGTAAGACAGCATCTCATTGGTTGTTTGTGTGAAACAATTTTCTTGTAAGACAGCATCTCATTGGTTGTTTGTGTGAAACTATTTTCTTGTAAGACAGCATCTCATTGGTTGTTTGTGTGAAACTATTTTCATCGTAAGGCAGCATCTCATTGGTTGTGTGAAACTATTCACTTATAAGACAGTATCTCATTGGTTGTTTGTGTTGTCTATCATTCCTGCAGATCAAGGGGGGCGGAGCTGGAGGGTGAAATCTTCGAGATTCTGCTCACTTTTACAGATTTTTTATCATTTAAGGAGATGATGTTAGACTACAAAAAGGTCAGTTTTTGCAATCCATCTTGGTTATTCATTGAATTACCCAAATACCTAACTCAGGCCGGGGAAAAAAAACGCTGTAACACAGTAGCCACTTCAAAGTAAAATGTGATTCAATATAAAACTGTTGGCTTTCTGCACTTGTAGGACTGAATTTCAGTTACATCTACGCTTGCTGCTTTTGGTGTTCATACTAGTAAAACTATAATATCATTTTATTTTTTGTAATCAATTTTAGTAGCTATTAACGAGGCACCTGAAATATCCTACATTCCTGTAGACCGCCTGTTATAATTAATTAATTATATATGAGTTGATTTTTAGGGTAACTAGACAGGAGCACCGCGCGTGTACCATATTGCATTAATGACCCCACGAGGCGTAGTTTTGACCAAAAGCTAGCCCTTATTTGTTCCACCCGCCCGGAGTTCCCCCATTACTAACTTGATAAAATATTCAGTAATTTTCCATAATAGGTACCTAAGTATTTTATTGTATGTAAGTTAATTACATAGTGTCAATCTATCAATCATTCGATCAATCAATCAGTCAATCTATCAATCATTCGATCAATCAATCAGTCAATCTATCAATCAGTTATTCTTCAGATCTTGTACTAATGATGACGTTTGTTGACCATCTACATATTTGCGTATACCCACGATCTGTGACACCATTTACACATGTACGAGCTTACAACTCCTTATGTTAATGGTTATACTAATGAGACGAGGCTGGATACAGCAGGCCCCTGTGAGGGAGAGATCAACATTTACTTTCGTGTCTTGGGTGTAACGGTCCGCTGATAAATAGAATATACCTATACGTAATGTTAAACGATAAAGACAAACATGCACCGACCGCAGTGGGTGGTTACAGTGACTGCGGACTTTACTACCTTGGCGATGGCACGTGCTTCTATCCCCCCTCCCACAGCGTCATCTCCCCGCGATTGACATTGGATGTAGTGACTATCACAGACCATCTATTGGTTTATAGATGCGTGTCTCTATGGTTATCGAACAATTTTTTTATCTCGCATCGCTCGTTTGTAGTTCGACAGTTTCGTTGTTTAGAAACGGTGTTCATCCATCTTGTACATATTGACGCATCAGCTTTAACGGTGGCCATCCGGCTTGTACATATTGAGGCGTCAGCTTTAACGCTGGCTGCGATATTGAATTGTGGATAGAAGTGTAAAAACTTGTGCGTGAATGCGTGGGAATGCCCCGCAACACTTATTGCCATGCGTCCTGGAAGATATGGAGAAAGGGGCGGCGGGAATAATCAGCGGTTCTATATACAGTAGAAACCCCATGCTCCCACCATCATTGGGTTGATTCAAATTCATGACGGTAAACGGGGTGGTGGGAGAACTAGGTGCTGTGGGAGATCAAGGTGTTGCGTGAGATCAAGGTGTTGCGGATGATGACATGAATAAGGGGAAAAAATTGGAACTCTGTGGCGAGAAGCAGGGTTGGTGAGAGAACGAGGGACGGTCAATCGGGGCTCTACTGTATATGTATTAATGTATTATTGTGTTTGAGTATGTATTTTCAACTAGAGGCCTCCCAGTATAACAGTTAGGCCACTCTAAAGTCGCGCGCGCATGATTTTGTTCTTTTTCAGAGCCGCGATGGTCTCGCCATTGACCTGAGCGGGGGTATCACTGTAACCCACATCCCAATCCCGGCTGAAACGTTCGATATGGGTCTCACAGTCAGCGGCATTTCGGCCCCGGTCGCGAAATAACGTACGGCCACCCGCTCGTTCGTCGTCGCCTCCATTCCGGGATATCTCTCAAAGCGGGAACGTTTCATCGTCGTGCCAAACTGCTACCATACCGTCTGGGTTTAGGTTAGGTTCGGCGTGTGTGTGGGGGGTCACCTTCCTACAGCCAAACGAGATATAGATCTTACGATGATTTGGTAATCTTAGGTCACAACCTGTCTTACAGCGATTTGGTTATCTTAGATAATGACCTGCCTTATGGTGATTGTACATTTCCTTGCTTACGGTGATTATGTAATCTTAGGTCATGACCTGTCCTGTGGCGATTTGGTTATCTTAGGTCACGACCTGTCTTACAGTGGTTTGGTTATCTTAGGTCACGAGCTGTCTTACAGTGGTTTGGTTTTCTTAGGTCATGACCTGTCTTACGGTGGTTTGGTAATCTTAGGTCATGACCTGTCCTGTGGCGATTTGGTTATCTTAGGTCATGACCTGTCTTACGGTGATTTAGTTATTTTAGGTCACGACCTTTCTTTGGTAAAATATACTCTTATGTAAGAAATACGCTTTAAATATCATCAAATGAGTGTTAACCGTCGAAACGCCGAAATATCAACCAGATTTATTCACTGTACATGAAGGGTTAAACGATGGGTGGTTTCATTTAGTAAATACCTTGAGGTTATAATATCAATGACAGTGAACACAAAAGTGTATTTTTCTGGCCTGGAGAGCCACAGTTGCCAACATACTAGGTTGCTAAGGTGTTACCATGGAGACCTAAACATATTTAAATTTGATTGCACGGTACTTCAGCCCATTAAGGGATGTAAGTTGGTCGGTTATATGTGTTAAAGGTTATAAGCCTCTGTAAAGGTTATAATGATGTCACTGTTGGGAAATCCATTTAACTACTTTAATATCCGTCCACTTTTTTACGCGATACCTTGTTTTACTGAACCGTAAACTTAATTTTTATCAATATCTTCTAGGTATAAACTGTTGGCTGTATAGGAATTATTGACTATTACTGTTATAACTTATGCTTCATTGTGCCTTTGTGAAAATGAATTGATTAAAAATAAGTTGTTTTAACTGCGCTGTATAGTTGTAACGATTTCCCGTTCGTTGCGTCTGCGCACGTTAGTAAACACCCGCGGTTGTTTGTATTGTTAATCAATACGGATCACTCGTAACTAATGTGGATCCTTCCACAGAGACAGTCTGTGATGTAGGTATGTGTATCGCAAAATACCAGTATCGACCCGTCTAGGCTATAATGATTAGCCTTTCACATTGTCAGCTGTGAGTTGATGTGGTTAACGCGGCGAACGCATCATTGTAGGGGGACACCACTGTGCTTAGACAAACAGCCGATGTATGTCATATAATCCGCTAGGCCGGTGGTAGTTGATGATTAATTACAATGGGGTGAAAACATAGCGGAGAGGTCAGCCCCATCGAGAACATTTGAAACGCAGTCACGTCAGAGAAGCCCTTACATCATCACTGCTACGATGATCTAGACCCCCCCTCCCATCCACGGGTAGACGGAATTCAAAACACCATTAGCCTGAAAATACCGCTGGCTAGACCGCTGAAACAACCGCGATTTTTTTAGAATCAATTGTGCCAGCCTTACCAGCACGCCGCGTCGCGTAGGTCGAGGGTTAAACATTGTGTAGCCTACTAGAGGTGCAATGGTTAAAAGAACGGCCAATCATACGAGATCGTGTGCTGGAAGATGCGCAAGGCATGGATTTTTCTTGTGCCCTGCACCATGGGAAATGGAAAATCTATATCACATTACATTAAATGAGTGAATGAAATGGTTTAAAGTGCGGTTATAGTGACTGCACTGACACGGAACAACATTTAGTACAATGCAACATAAAGATCAAACACACTGAAATAAAAATAGAAAAAATGTTATAAAAGATATACACATATACATGGTAAAAACGATTTTAGAATATTCGAAGTACGTAGTTAAATTTGAGCAGACATGTGAGAAAACTATTAGAAGTCCTGGGCAAATACAAAAGTTTAGGTTTAGTGTTAACAATTTCGGGTCTGTCAGTTCCGTATGTCTGATAGTAACGACTTGAAAGCATGGTATACTGGATATGCCTACACTGTACGCCATGAGCAAGTTGGTTTACTGGTTGTGGAATTTAAAACGTAAATTTGGACTACAATGAATGTTTATCGCAGCTATTCATCGCACATACAATACCTTCGACACTCATTTTATCACCCGTGATGATATGAAGGGTTTACTCATTTTAAAGATGGCTGTACTCCGGCAATCAGGAATAAACGACTTGCTGAGGATCATCTAAGAAAAGCTAACCGGCGGTTTTTGATCCTGCGACCTTTAATTTACGAGTCTCATTATTTATCAGTTATCACGTGACTATTCGCTTCCCTACAATTGATTGGATAAATGTACGCCATCCAGTAATCATTAGTAACTGGGCTACGCTTCTCCTACGTAGATCAAAACGAACGGCAGTGTAAATGATTTTATGATTTTATTATGAATGGACGTATTACGGAACAATTGGGGAGCGGGGTGAGTTTAGTTCATGAGTACCTCCATCTGAACCAATCTCGCGTTCGTGTCGCCTGGCATCCTGTAGGGTAACATGCCCGCGAACATAATCAGAGCCTTCGCTTGACCGCGTAGGTAGTTGAAATACTGAAAAACATTCGGTGAATTTCGAGAAATAATGAAACGCTGAATTAGAGGAAATACAGAACCGAAAAACATCCGCAAAATTATTTGAAATACCTAAAAATATTCGTCAAATTCAAAGAAATATTGACAAATCATTCATTGTTTGTGAAAATTTCCTTAGTTCGGGGGAAATAGCTCGGTATATTTCATCTCTACGGGGTTTAAACTTCTCAATTCCTACTAGAGAATTTCGAGTAACTTCAGCGAGCCCACTAGTATACTGCCATAATCCACTATGGAGGTAGCTGATGTTTATTTTTAGCAACTAGAGCGTGGGCTGCACTATTTAGGGAAATTACTCGTAGGTTTCTCGTACTGATAATTGCATGCGTATTGGTGGAAAACATCACGGCCGGGGCAATGACAGGGTACGTAACAGTAAAGGGAATCGTGACAAAAATGAAAACAACTGTGAAAGTGTATAATAACGAAGTTAATTAAACATTTGGATTTTGCAGCCAGAATCGAGGCTGGTGGGAGGGGGTGCTAATACTGTAAATATACACAGGGTGGAGGTGTGTATGTCCATATAAGTGGGTGGATCACTAATGATTTTTACCTTAGTTGTATAAGATCTTTTTATGAGATGTCCCAAATGGTGATTGATCGTACACGACACATTAACTAACGTGCGTTATTATCTGCCCTTGATACAGACTACGTCAGCTATTGGTTTAATGTTACGTGTTAACTCCTACACATTAGATTTCTTTCAGAACGGAATGGGAGTGGGTCCTCTTAATAATCTCACCCACGAGAGCCCGTATTTCTCGGTGTAATAAATAAGACACCGTGCCCTGAGAGTGAACAAATGCGGGATATGTTTTTTATATTTTTCTCTGTGAGATATCGCGCTCAAAAAAACTTAACCCTTTTCCTAGGGGATACCCCCTGCACAGCGAATGGGGAAATACATTATCACGTATCCCCAATGTTCGGGTTAATATGAGGCATTGATTGTGGGATAGCGGGGAAATATGAGTCGATAACGAAGCTAATATCGTCCGTATTGTCATTGTCTAACACGGTTTGGTTTGTGGTATCGATAAAACAGTCGGCAACAACAACGAACCGTATCTTACCAACGGATCAATATGGATCCATAGAATCATCGTGTGTCAATGGCATACATATACATTAATATGGGGTCTTGAGTCAGTCTTGAGTCAAGGGGCTTTAAGATGATCGCCTGAATATTGGAATAAAAAGTGAAAAAAAATCAAGATAAATAATAATAATGTACAATGAAAGATGGTGATAACTGGAACAAATCTGAGTAAGACCAGTGCAAGAACAAATGTCTGCCAAATGGCACAGCTCTGCGGCAAGCAATTTTTGATGTGGTTTTTAGAGAAAATGTCAACATCGAACGGATTGACGGACAGACTGAAGGAGTGATGGATGACGAATTCTGTCTGACTAGGTAACGTGAACTAAAAAGTTTATCAAATATATTCGTCAAGTGGAATGTTAGGGTAGAGATTCACGAAAAAATATGGTGTTGAATGTCTCATGGACCTGCAGCCTCCAAATAACCGGTCCCCTACAATTGTCACTGAACATTTGAGCTCCATCATAGTATTTCCCTGCTGCTGCTCGTGGAGAGTGAGTCGTTCTTGGAGAGTGAGTCGTTCTTGGAGAGCGAGTCGTTCTTGGAGAGCGAGTCGTTCTTGGAGAGCGAGTCGTTCTTGGAGAGCTAGTCCTTTCTTGGAGAGCTAGTCCTTCTTAGTCCTCTTTGGAAAGCTAGTCCTTCTTAGTCCTTTTTGGAGACCTAGTCCTCAGAGAGCTAGTCCTTTTTAGTCCTTTTTGGAGAGCTAGTCCTTCTTAGTCCTTTTAGGAGAGCTAGTCCTTCTTGGAGAGCTAGTCCTTCTTGGAGAGCTAGTCCTTCTTGGAGAGGTAGTCTTTGGAGTGCTAAATATACTCGGGTATTAATACTACTCAATGCCTCACCGTTTCTTTTCCACCGTCTGCCGACGTAAAACTGGTCATCGACGGGCTTTGTGAAATTGATGACGACCTGTCAATGAATAGTTACACCCATATAGAATGAGGTTGAAATATAAAGTACATATAGCTAAACCCATGGTCATCTAAAGCATGTTACACGTAAACCAACTTCAACAACGGCCAAAAATGGCAGCATGATGATTCCTTAGTAACCTGCCATCTGTTGGTTAAAATACTAACAAAAACAAAAAGCAAATTTCTTAAGGATGTTAAACAATCCTTGTCATGAATAGAGATCAAAAGAATTATAATTTTGGGCAATTTCAACTTTTCCACCTTTTCCACCTTTCTATTGGACTGTACAGATAATAATGGCTGATTTGTACAAATGACCCGCTCATAAAGGTCTGTAAAATGCATTTTGGCATGCTTTTTTAATTTTAGGATCTTTACACCATGCAGACCAAATAGCATGCTCACGTAAAATTGAAGTATATGTAAAAGGTGATAAAAAGTCGGAAAGACTTTGACATATTGGCAACGACAGATTGCAAATATTGAAGGTCGTACAATGTCCCTATAAATGGCCATACCCAGTAAATAACGTGCTGTCATTTGGTTGTTCAGCGGTTTCTTGCATTTCGCGAACAACTCACGAAATACGACATATTTTGTGTAAAACACAGAGCAATGCAACTTGACTACGAGCGGATGTAGGCCATTCGCAGGTCACATGACCACGCCGACGCTTTCATAAGCGAAATTTACATTCACGGAGTTATCTCCCATTGACCAATCATGTATGATCGGTTCTCTGGGTAATCGTTTTTGCGGTCGTGAACCCTGAGCCTGCTTTATGACATTGGGGATTATTTTAGATTATTTTTATTGAACGAGAGTATATAATATCGCCACATTAGTCAGTGAATATACGCCGAGACTAATCTGATCGTAGTGCAACTAAAACGCTAATGACAAACCTGGTGGATTTGTATTGGTTGAGGAGACTGTTCATCGTAGCCAATAGGATGTCAGGGAGACATCGGCGCACCTGTTTAGGATGAACAAAGCCGCAGTAAGGGAGACGATCTGACTGTATTTTGAGAGGAGACACGTATTTGTACAGTAACAATAAAATCTGTCCTTAACATAGCTAAATATACAGGGGTTATGTAAAAATACGATGTTCTTGCTAAGGCCCGGCGCAGGGCTGATAAGAATCATCATTACACAATTAGCAGGTGTTAAGGGCTTTTACTTTATCGCATCGACTAAGTTTAGTGTGTATAACAACGTAGTGTGTATTAGCTACATAATAAAATAAAATTTATTGCCTTAATAAGATTAGGATTAATGCAAGCTTTCTATATACTCAATATAATCCAAACTTCATCATATATTACTTACACCTAGACATATATTACCTATACTTCATCATATATTATCTATACTTCATCATATATTACCTATACTTCATCATATATTACCTACACTTCACCATATATCACCTATACTTCATCATATATCACCTACACTTCACCATATATTACCTATACTTCATCATATATTACCTATACTTCATCATATATTACCTATACTTCATCGTATATTACCTACACTTCGGAAAATACAAAGGTAACACCATTTTGACCAACTGATATAAAGATTAGCACAGACTTTGGTATATCAAGTATACTCCATCGTAAACTACCTATACTGCGGAGTTATATTTCTTGTATTTTGAGTTATATTAGAAGATATGTATGCATACTGTATAGAATCTGAAACGATAGAACTGAAAGAGGAAACAATTCAGTAAGAACCTCGTCTGTGTAGTGTTTGAAATCGTTGACTTTCCTCTCTACCGTGTCCGTCGTCAATGGCAACAGCTTCAACTCTTGTATAACCTGTAAATGGCGGAGAAACTTTAGAATTGACCCCGCGGAATATGTAGGTGTTCTTTGATTGATTGGTAATTTGAATGGTTGGTGCAAACCTGTGAAATATTTGTGGAAAACAAACACCACAACTTGAGATTGAACAGGAAATGATGAATGAAAAGATACGGAGAATATCAGGATATATTTTAGTGTGGTGGGCAGAAATTAGTACTTTTCGTGTAAATAAGTGATTGTGATATGTAGATAGACCAAAGTTAATAAGGGTGGCGAGTGACCAAATAAATAACGGTAAAACTGTCTGAATAACCAATAATTCATGGAACTCGATTGGATGGCCTCCTTTGTAACCCAGTGTATGACCTCTTTCACGACCAATTGATTGACCCAATTTATTACCCAGTGTCTGACCTAATTCACAACCAATTGTATGACTTAATTTATTACCCAGTGGGTCACCTAGTCCACGACCAACTGTATGACCTAATTTATGACGCACTGTATGACGTAGTTCACGACCAATTGTATGACCTCATTTATGACCCACTGTATAACCTAATTTATTACTGAGTGACCTAATCCATGACCAACTGTGTGACCTAATCCATGACCAACTGTGTGACCTAATTCATGATGCACTCTATGACATAGTTAATGACCAATTCTCTGACAGAGTTCCAACAATTTAGCGTCTAAGATAATCACGATCTTCCATTTGAAGACATCGTGGAAGACCTACTTCTAGAGCTTTGTCGTACGACGCGATGTGGTACAGATCGAAGAACGTCAATAGATCGAGCAGGAGGTAGAACGTGCTGCTCGTTGATTGGTTGTATGGAACGGAGATCGTTCTATATCTGTCCAATCACAATTGATCACAATGTATTTATAATGGGTAGCTACTAATTAAATGGCACAAAGTTTACAGAATGCCTTATTTCTAGATTCTAATCTTAGCCACTTTTCACATCGTGAAGTCATAAATTCTGAAGTCACATTTACTTCAGAATGAATATAGAAATAAAAGTAAAATATTAAATTTAGATAACACACTCGCGAGCCACTTGTGCAGCTCACCAAATGATGTTTGATAAGAAGTGAGTGGGGAGGGCAGCTCTATAAAAGGCGCCAGCAAGCACCTTACAAATGTACTTTTCCGGTGTATATAAATTCCCGAAAGTCCACTGTAGAGACTGGGGTAGTAAGTACCTTACCCAAGGTTACAACTGTTGAAAACACAATTGTATAGTGCCCCGAATTCTAACCCTCCATCTCTATAGCTCGTCGGCCGGTGAACTGAGTGATGTACGAGTGAAATTCACTCGAAAGTAAAAGGCAAGGTGCGTGCCACAGGATTGCTTTCACCAATGACTAACAAAATGGCAAACATTTGGCAAGCTACATAAAGTGCTGTATGTTATATAAATCATTGTGCCAAAGACTATTGGTCATATACAAATGACCGCAGATGGACGCACGTCTATTAACGGCGATAAAACAAAGGTAACTTGGGTATAATATATGAGTTTTAATCATGAGGTGTTTACCTCTCAGCCACGCTGACCCCGAGGGTGCGGAGACGATCTCGAGACGATTGATTGGCCCCGGCCTGCGAAACGACCTGACCAATCAGCTTGTTCAGTAGCTCGAGCACCTTGTCGGGTTTCTGCAGACACGGGAAGATGGCACTGACCCACACAAAGACATGTCACCATCAATCTAGTCCCGAATACATAACCATCATTTTTTTCACAATCAGACATTCTAAGACACCTCTAGGCCGTCCGTCTTTCATCACCTCGCTCTATCCAATCACCGCCTATATCTGATTCAGTGGAATGTGATAGAATAGATAGATTTGAATAGTCAACCGTCTGAGCGATACTTCGATAGCTAACTGTCTGCGTGATACTTCTACACTTGTGGTAAACATTGCTCAAGTTGTCTTTTACCAGAAAAAATACAATGGTGAATGACAAAATTAATTTAGTACATTATAAAAGAATGCCAGGGAAACAGATTCTAATGAAATTCATTCAAAAATGCGTTTTATAAATTTTATAACGTGTTTGAAAATTAGCGCGTCACGTCTAGCGCTTCTGTAATTCTTCACGTAAACAGATAAACAGATAATCTGTATTATTACAGTAATTCAATATCACCTACTCTGTCTGATTATTTGGTTTATATCAAACATTAACTTCAGCCCGACGATGTTAAGGCTCCTTAATGAATTAATTCGAGAGTCTCGAAAGTTGTCACCCTTGCATTTCTCTTGAGGCATGAAATTCGAAATTTCTAAATTAACGAAATTTTAAATAAAAGTGACGACATAAAATAACCTTAACGAGCCACATCCCGATAACGCAGTTTTTATCGTTGCGTTGTTAAAAACGTAACCCACTCCATCGCACAATAACCTACGATGACGAATACGACGAGCACGACCTTGGCGAGGTCGTAGAGTTTTACGGCGTCCTCAAACAGTCCCTTGGACTCGGTATCTTTGGCCACAACTTCGATGATCTTCTGCGTGTCGCCGTGGAATTTGTCTATCGCTCCCGGCTGTAAGAACAACTACACGTTAAAATAAACTGTCCTCTCAGAATTGATGGGACGGTTCTTAAAATCCATCCCTTTTAAGTGGTCGGTCGTTCGGTTAACCAAGTATCTGTGGCCTATAGCCAATAACGGGAACGAAATGTATACTAAATATTGGGAAAGTGAACAGAATTGACGGTCCATCTGCTAAATATAAATAAGCTAGCAATCTCAATAGCTTGACACTTTTAAATACCATTTTATAAAACATTTCAATAACTATTTCTTCAACCCCGTCCTTAACCACTTCATAAACCACTTCATTTACGATTTCTTATTAAACTATTTCATCACACATCCAATTAACCATTTCGAATCGTTCGTTTCTAGAAGCATTTCTTTAACCATTTTATCAAGCAACCATTTCGTTAACCTGTGCTTCAATCATTTGTTTAAAAATTTCCTTACACGCGACACAAGCAATTTCACAACCCTTTCACAACAGCGATAGTACTGCATTAGCTAAACATGGCAATAACATCTTCGGACAACGCAATACAGAGGGTAAAAGGGTTAAATAAAAACACACCCTCCGCGTCCCGTCCCGTTCCAGCCGACCCAAAAGCATGTCAAACTGGAAAATAAAACACACGCCTTACGCCTAAATTTAGGTAAAGCACGTTATACCTGAAATACAAGATACAATCATGACAAAAAAACTCACCGAATATCGTCAGGGCCCAATATCATGTACAGAGTCACATTAAAAAATAATAAAAATTAAAATAATCTACTACGATCAAATGTTGCATCTTTATTTTACTACATCTCTAATATTGGACCAATTTACAGGTGAACATACGGGAAAATCCCCAAAATAGATAACATGACATGCGCGCATTCTATTACCTCTCTAGTTTCCTGGGCTAATTCGCTGACGCACGACATGAACAAGTTGTCTCCCTGGGCAGTTTCCACATTCCTGCGGGTGAAAGAAATAACGGTCAAGCATCGATTTTTGACGTGCCGAGGAAATAATTTTGCATACAGACGTCGTTGCGAAGATGATTCGCGCGACAGTATTGCATAATTAACGCTAGAATACACATGGGAAATAATCGAAGCGACATCAGCAAGGGAAGTAATCAGTGAGATATAAGGTAAGTATTGCATCATAGAGCAATAAGCCGATGGCAATATATCTCAAATATTTGACAATCTCAATGCGTTATGTTATTTTTGCGTGATATCGGGTGTGGCACCTGAGGAAGTAGAAGTACTGGAGCGCTTCTCGTGAGTCGGTGGCTTCGAACTTCCGCGTGTAGAGCATGATGAGCCGTGAGAGGTTGATCCGGTAGACGGAGGAGCCCTCTGGGCTCGGGTCTTTCATCACTGTAGACAGCGGGAGACGATTTTATTTATTTATTTATTTATAGCCTGACTACCGAGATAATCGTTGTGTGAGCCAATTTCAATCGTGGCCCTTAACAAGGCTAGCCTATTAATGTGGTTAACACGAGAATTTGATCAGCCTCACTCACATAAGGGGTGGGGGAAAACACCTAATGTGAAAGCCCACTTAGTCTGGGCAGACAATTTTTTTTCCGTTCACGTCGCCAGTTCCAGATGTCTACATACAAACTACATATGTCGCACACTCTGCTAAGTCTGTGGATTGTCAATGGTTATTTACAATGAGATGACGACATAGCGGGGAGGTAAGCGACATAGAGATCATATATAGAGCATATGAAGCACGGCAAACGTCAGCGGGAAAAATCCCTAACAAAACCACACTGCAAGGGCTACCCAAACCCCCATGGGCAATGGGGTTTAAGGCGCTTTCAGCCCCAAAAAACGCCACAGTTAGTATACTGGTTAGAGCGGGGTTTGAACCAGATGAAGTATACTTGATATACGAAAGTTTGTGTTCATCCTTATACAGTTAGTCAACAAGGTGTTACCCTTGTACCTTTGTATTTTTGTATTTACGACGTGGCTAATTGGCGACATTGGCTTCAATCCAAACCCATTGTTAGATACAAAGATTTTATAAAGATTTTTTCGCAAAAATGTTCACATCAGATGAAAATTAAATTGAAATGAAATGAAATTTTATGGATTTATAGTGCCCTTTTAACACATGGCTAACAAAGACGGATAGATAGACAGCCAACCTACAATAGAATTCACCCGAGTTAAAAATTAGAAAAGGCATATTTGACCACTGGACGCTGATTGCTTAGTCATTTATAAAGGTTTCTTGACAAAATAATGAACCATTGAGACAAATATTATAAAAAATGTCAAGGCCATTGACAACTTCAAGGCCATTGGGAAACTTCCGCCGAAAAATTTCTCTAGTTTCAAACACAAGTGGTATACCTCTCTATACAAACAGTTTTGTTGCTGTGATTACTAATTACGATTAATTCCGTACTAAGCTATACTTTGACAGGTGAACCACACCGTCGTGTTTCATACTGACCTGGTTATTTCGCCGTATTCGTCCCATTTTATTTTCTCTTCGTGAAACGGGAACATCGGGAATATTTTCCTGGTATGTTTGAAGAAGCCTCTGCGCATTTTGGCCTGAGAGATAAAAGAGACGCAGGGGGAGTTAAATCTGTTCTGAGGATGCGAATATCTTAAGGACCTACCCCCGCTCTACACGACTAGTTTATCGAGTAAATCCTACGTCGCAGAAAATGGCAGCTTAGAAAATGCATGTCAGCATCGTTGTGTTGGATCATTGTGTTGGATGTGTCAGTCAGTCAACTGCTTAATCCAATCATACAGTGAATGCCCTCTGTGTATGGGCGTTCTATAGTGAAGATACTCAATGTCTATAGTGAAGATACCGAATGTCTATAGTGAAGATACCGAATGTCTGTAGTGAAGATACTGAATGTCTATAGTGAAGATACCAAATGTCTGTAGTGAAGATACCGAATGTCTATAGTGAAGATACCGAATGTCTGTAGTGAAGATACCGAATGTCTGTTGTGAAGATACCGAATGTCTATAGTGAAGATACCGAATGTCTATAGTGAAGATACCGAATGTCTATAGTGAAGATACCGAATGTCTGTAGTGAGGATACTGAATGTGGGTAGTGAAGATAGGGAGAGAGGTAATGAATATTATCAATTTATTTTATGTTCTTGCTGTAGCGAGATATCTTATGCAGAAAAAATGAGTTATTACCTGCACAGTTTCATAATGTAATCAGAGTGGTAATATGTTTAACAAATTCAGCAGTCATATGGGTCGATAAAATTCAATGGAAATAAAGTATGAATTCCATGTCTGCTAAAAACAAAGTCCACTCACAAAAAGCAAGTCTCATGAATGGCACAGTAAACAGTAGATCAGTGATGGTGTATCATGTAGGACCAAATTAAACTGAGAGGCCATATATCAAACAGACTTTGTAGAAAGATAACAAAGATGTAATACTGACAGATGACCCTCTACGATGATTAGCAGTAATTTGTCTGACTTAAGATCTTACTAAATTTGGATAAGGGATATCTACCGATAAACTCTCTACTGTGGGTAGAGGTAAATAATTCACACGGGCAGTGATTTTATCGTGTATACCCATATATTCACATTGTCATTCACACTTCTGCTATCTGCGAGTTAATCATCTTTAAATTGCCAATCGCAGCCAGATGCAGATTTCATCAAAGTTTACGACCATGATAAAAAAACACTCGTGCATTGCCTCCCGCAAATAATATAGCCATCAAACAAATGCCAGGAAGCAATTAATGAAAGAATTGCATTTTAAGTAACATTTAATCTCCAACATTTTTTATGTATTTGTATATTTGAGGTGACACCTTTTGAGACTAATTGAATTTATTCCCAGTGCTGTATTCTTTTTCACCTCTCTATCCATCCAGTCGCTTATGTGTTTCTTACACAACCGGCCTAGTTTACTACCCACCTATTGATGTTTTTATTGACTGTAGCTAATCATTATTCTATTCACGCCCGGTAGGACCTAGTCTTCTTTTTTTATCACGCTATAACTACACGTTGCATTTAGTGATCATATAATAATTTTCTATTATGTTTTCC